>JAOXJP010116145.1:0-13973 GCA_025762735.1 Platanus orientalis
AGGTATAACTTTGACTCATAAATTCTTTCCACATTTTTGTTAGCACCTTTCTAAAGTTGCTCTAACATTTAGATCAGTATATGTGCATTTAAGTGATCCTATGTGTGTATAAAACTTATGTGACAAGTGTTAGCATTTTAAGCGTGACATGTGCATAGTAATACATGTGTCATGGTGCGGGGTAGTACAGGTGTGCACCATAAGCCCCCACCTACATAATTTCGTACCCTTTATAGGAGTTGCGCATCCCAACGTTTACAAATCTTTTTACCTTATTTACTAGTTATGCACCATAAGCGCATACATTCATAATTTTGTAACTTACTTTGGAATTGTGCACCACAAGGCAGCAATACGCAACTTTGAATTATTTTTAGGCGCTGTGCACCACTAGTCCACCAGTGTGTAACTTTGTATCATCTATTGGGGTTGTGCACCACAAGCCCATTCATGCATTACTTCATATCCTTTATATGAGTTTTGCACCCCAACATCTACGGAACTTTTTTCCTTATTTACGAGTTATGCACCATAGGAGCATATATAGTAATTTCGTAACTTACTTTACAGTTGTTCAATGTATTCTCTCACATCGGTAAGGTCCTATTATCTTTCTGAGTTCTACACCACAGGTTGAAACGTGCATAACTTTGGACCATTTGAATGAGTTGTGCACTATAGGCCAACATGTGCATAACTTTTTACGAAATTCGGGAGAAGAAATGAAAAATCCGTCACTTGCGTAACTTTGAACCTTGCTTTGGAATTGTGGACCACAATCCTACAAGTATGCAACTTTGAACCTTTTTCTGGCATTGTGCACCACTAGTCCACCAGTGCGTAACATTGTACCATTTGTTGGGGTTCTACACCACAAGCCCCCACATGCATAACTTTGTATCCTTTATAAGTCTTGTGCACTCAACGTCTGCGGAACTTTTTACCTCATTTATGAGTTATGCACCATAGGTGCATACATTCATAATTTCATAACTTACTTTAGATTTGTTCAATGTATTATCTCCTATCGATAAGCTCGTACCATCTTTCGGAGTTTCGCAAAACAAGCCAAAAGGTGTATAACTTTGGATCCTTTGAATAAGTCGTGCACTACAGGCCCACATGTGCATAACTTTGTACCAAATATGGGAGAAATACTACAGAAACCTACACTTGCACAACTTTGCACCTTACTTTGGAATTGTGCACAACAATCCTGCAAGTACGCAACTTTAAACCATTTTTAGGCATTGTGCACCACTAGCCCGCCAGTGCGTAACAACATACCATTTGTTGGGGTTGCACCACAAGCCCCCACCTGCAAAACTTCATACCCTTTATAAGAGTTGTGCATCCCAACGTCTGCGAAAAGTTTTACCTTATTTATGAGTTATACACCATAAGCGCATACATTCATAATTTTGCAACTTACTTTGGAATTATGCACCACAAGCCAGCAAGTACGCAACTTTAAGCCATTTTTAGGTATTGTGCACCACTAGTCCACCAGTACGTAACTTCGTACCATTTTTTGGGGTTGTGCACCATAAGCCCCAATGTGCTTTACTTTGTACGTTTTATATGAGTTGTGCACCCCAACTTCTGTGGAACTTCTTACCTTAGTTACGAGTTATGCACCATAGGCCAAACGTACATAACCTCGGACCATTTAAATAAGTTGTGCACTACAAGCCCACATGTGCATAACTTTGTACCGAATTTTGGAGAATTATAGTAGATCTGTCACTTAAGTAACTTTGAACCTTACTTTGGAGTTGTGCACCACAATCATGTAAGTACACAACTTTGAACAATTTTTAGGCGTTGTGCACCACTAGTCCATGAGTGCGTAACATCGTACCATTCATTGGGGTTGTGCACCAAAAGCTCCTATGTGCATAACTTCAAACCCTTTATAGGAGTTATGCACCCCGACATTTGTGAAACTTTTTACATTACTTATGTGTTATGCACCATAAACGCATACATTCATAATTTTGTAACTTACTTTTGAATTGTGCTCCACAAACCAACAAGTACACAACTTTGAACCATTTTTAGCCCTTGTGCACCACTAGTACACCAATGCGAAACTTCGTACCATTTGTCGGTGTTGTGCAACACAAGCCCCCGCATTCATTAGTTCAAACCCTTTATAGGGGTTGTGCACCCCAACTTCCGTGGAACTTTTTACCTTATTTATGAGTTATACCCCATAGGCGCATACGTTAATAATTTCTTAACTTACTTTAGACATGTTCAATGTATTGGCTCCTATCAATAAGGTCGTACAATCTTCCAGAGTTCTGCACCACAAGCCAAAAGGTGCATAACTTCGGACCTTTTGAATGAGTTGTGCACTACCGGCACACATGTGCATAACTTTGTATCAAATTCGGGAGAAGTACTACAGAAACCATCATATTCTTAACTTTAAACCTTACTTTGGAATTTTGGACCACAATCCCTTAAGTACGAAACTTTGAACCATTTTTAGTCATTGTGCACCACTAGTCCACCAGTGCATAACTTCGTACCATTTGTTGGGGTTGTGTACCACAAGCCCCACCTGCATAATTTCTTACCCTTTGTAAGAGTTGCACACCTCAACGTATGGGGAACTTACCTTATTTATGAGTCATGCACCATAGGGACATACATTCATAATTTCGTAACTTACTTTAAAGTTGTTCAATGTATTATCTCTTATCGGTAAGGTCATACCATCTTTTGAAGTTGTGCACCACAAACGAAAAGGTGAATAATTTTGGGCCATTTGAATGAGTTGTGCACTACAGTCCCACATGTGCACCCCAACGTCTACATAACTTTGGAATTTGTGCACCACAAACCAGCAAATACATAACTTTGAACCATTTTTAGACGTTGTGCACCACTAGTCCACCAGTGCGTAACTTCGTTCCATTTGTTGGGGTTGTGCACCACATGCCCCTGTGTGCACTACCTCATACCGTTTGTATGAGTTGTACACCCCAAAGTCTGTGAAAATTTGTACCTTAGTTATGAGTTATGCACCATAGGCGAATATAATCATAATTTCGTAACTTACTTTAGATTTGTTCAATGTATTCTCTCCCATCGTTAAGGTCGTACCATTTGTCAGAGTTCTGCACCACTAGCCAAAATGTACATAACTTCGGACCATTTGAATGAGTTGTTCACTACAGGCCCACATGTGTAGAACTTTTTACCAAATTTGGGAGAAGTATTGCAGAAAACGTCACTTGCGTAACTTTGAACCTTACTTTGAAATGGTGCACCACAATCATGCAAGTATGCAACTTTGAACCTTTTTTAGGCGTTGTGCACCACTAGTCCACCAGTGCGTAACATCGTACCATTTGTTGGGGTTCTGCACCACAAGCCCCTATGTGCGTAACTTCGAACACTTTATAGGAGTTGTGCACCCCAACATTTGTGAAACTTTTTACATTATTTATGAGTTATGCACCATAAGCGCATACATTCATAATTTTGTAACTTACTTTAGAATTATGCTCCACAAGCCAAGAAGTACGCAACTTTGAACCATTTTTAGTCGTTATGCACCACTAGTCCACCAATGTGTAACTTCGGACCATTTGTTGGGGTTGTGCAACATAAGCCCCTGTGTGCATTAGTTCTTAACCTTTATAGGAGTTGTGCACCCCAACTTCCTTAGAACTTTTTACCTTATTTACGAGTTATGCACCATAGGTGCTTACATTAATAATTTCTTAACTTACTTTAGACATGTTCAATGTATTATCTCCTATCAGTAAGGTCATACCATCTTTCAGAGTTCTACACCACACGCCAAAAGGTGCATAACTTCGGACCTTTTGAATGAGTTGTGCACTATCGGCACACATGTGCATAACTTTGTACCAAATTCTAAAGACGTACTGCAGAAATCGTCATATTAGTAACTTTGAACCTTACTTTGGAATTTTGCACCACAATCCCGCATGTACGAACTTTTAACCATTTTTAGTCATTGTGCACCACTAGTCCACCAGTGCGTAACTTTGTACCATTTGTTGGGGTTGTGCACCACAAGCCCCCACGTGGATAATTTCTTACCCTTTGTAAGAGTTGCGCACCCCAACGTATAGGGAACTTCTTACCTTATTTATGAGTCATGCACCATAGCCACATACATTCATAATTTCGTAACTTACTTTAGAGTTATTCAATGTATTATCTCCTATCGGTAAGGTCGTACCATCTTTCGAAGTTATGCACCACAAACCAAAAGATGCATAATTTTGGACCATTTAAATGAGTTGTGTACTACAGTCCTACATGTGCACCCCAACATCTGCATAACTTTGGAATTTGTGCACCACAAGCCAACAAATATATAACTTTGAACCATTTTTAGGCGTTGTGCACCACTAGTCCACCGGGGCATAAATTCGTTCCATTTGTTGGGGTTGTGCACCACATGTCCTCGTGTGCACTACCTCGTACCGTTTATATGAGTTCGACACCCCAAAGTCTGCAAAAATTTGTACCTTAGTTATGAGTTATGCACTATAGGTGCATATAATCATACTTTCGTAACTTACTTTAGATTTGTTCAATGTATTCTCTCCCATCGTTTAGGCCGTACCATTTTTCGGAGTTCTGCACTACAAGCCAAAATGTGCATAACCTTAAACCATTTGAAGGAGTTGTGCAATACAGGTCCACATGTGCATAACTTTGTACCGAATTTCGAAGAATTACAATTACTGGCACTTGCTTAACTTTGGACCTTACTTTGGAATTATGGACCACAATCACGCAAGTACGCAACTTTGAACCATTTTTAGGCGTTGTGCACCACTAGTCCACCAGTGCGTAACATCGTACCATTTGTTGGGGTTGTGCACCACAAGCCCCTATGTACATAACTTTGAACCCTTTATAGGAGTTGTCCACCCTAACATCTGCGAAACATTTTACCTTATTTACGATTTCTGCACCATAAACGCATACATTCATAATTTTGTAACTTACTTTGCAATTGTGCACCACAAGCCAACAAGTATGCGACTTTGAACCATTTTTAGGCATTGTGCACCACTAGTCCACCAGTGCATAATATTGTACCATTTGTTGGGGTTGCACCACAAACCCCCACCTGCATAACTTCATACTCTTTATAGGAGTTGTGCATCCCAACGTCTGTGAAGCCTTTTATCTTATTTACGAGTTATGCACCATAAGCACATACAGTCATAATTTTGTAACTTACATTAGAATCATGCAGCACAAGCTAGTAAGTACACAACTCTGAACCATTTTTAGGTGTTGTGCTCCACTAGTCCACCAATGCGTAACTTTGTACCATGTGTTGTGGTTGTGCACTACATGCCCAGATGTGCATTACTTTGTACCTTTAATAGGAGTTGTAGACCCCAAGGACTGTGGAACTTTTTACCTTATTTACGAGTTATGCACCACAGGCAGAGTTCTACACCACAAGCCAAAATGTGCATAACTTCGGACAATTTGAATGAGTTGTGCACTACAGGCCCACTTGTGCATAACTTTTTATTACATAGAGGAGAAGTACTGCAGAAATCGTCACTTGCGTAACTTTGAACCTTACTTTGGAATTGTGCACCACTAGCCCACCAATGCGTAACATCGTTACATTTGTAGGGCTTGTCCACCACAAGCCCCCACGTGCAAAACTTCGTACCCTTTGTAGGAGTTTCGCACCCCAACGTTTGCGAAATGTTTTTACTTATTTACGAGTTATGCACCATAAGCGCATACATTCATAATTTTGTAACTTACTTTGGAATTATGCACCAGAAGAATGCAAATACGAAACTTTGAACCATTTTTAGGTGTTGTGCACCACTAGTCCACCAATACGTAACTTCGTACCATTTGTTGGGGTTGTGCAACACAAGCCACCGCGTGCATTACTTCATACCCTTTATAAGAGTTGTGCACCGCAACTTCCGCAGAATTACCTTATTTACGAGTAATGCAACATAGGCACATACGTTAATAATTTCTTAACTTACTTTACAGTTGTTCAATGTATTCTCTCGCATCGGTAAGGTCATACCTTCTTTCGAAGTTCTGCACCACAAACCAAAATGTGCATAACTTCAGACCATTTGAATGAGTTGTGCACTACAGGCCCACTAATGCATAACTTAGTACTAAATTAGGGGGAAGAACTGCAGACACCGTCACTTGTGTAACTTTGAACATTACTTTGGAATTTTGGACCACAATCCCATAAGTATGCAACTTTGAACCATTTTTAGGCGATGTGCACTAGTCCACCAGCATGTAACATCGTACCTTTTGTTGGGGTTGTGTACCACAAGGCCCCACATGCATAACTTCGTACCCTTTATAGGTGCTGTGCATCCCAACGTCTGCGGAAGTTTTTACCTTGTTATGAGTTAGGTGCATACATTCATAATTTTGTAACTTACTTAGACATGTTTAATGTATTATCTCCTATTGGTAAGGTCGTACCATCTTTTGGGGTTCTACACCACAAGCCAAAAGGTGCATAACTTTGGACCTTTTGAATGATTTGTGCACTACCGGCACACATGTGCATAACATTGTACCAAATTCGGGATAAGCACTATAGAAACTGTCATATTCATAACTTTGAACCTTTGGAATTTTCCACCATAATCTCGCTAGTACGAAACATTGAACCATTTTTAGTTGTTGTGCACCACATGCCCACCAGTGCGTTACGTTGTAACATTTGTTGGGGTTGGACACCACAAGCCCCCCACGTGCATAAATTCATACCCTTTATAGGAGTTTTACACCTTAACGTCTACAAAAGGTTTTTACTCATCTACAAGTTGTACACCATAAGCACATGCATTCATAATTTTGTAATTTACTTTGAAATTGTGCTCGACAAGCCAGCAAGTACACAACCTTGAACTATTTTTAGGCGTTGTGCACCACTAGTCCACAAGTGTGTAACTTCGTACCATTTGTTGGGGTTGTGCACCACAAACCCCCGCGTGCATTACTTCGGACCCTTTATACGAGTTGTGCACCCCAACATCTGTGGAACTTCTTACCTAAGTTATAAGTTATGCACCATAGTCCAAAATGTACATAACTTCGGACCATTTGAATGAATTGTTCACTACAGGCCCACATGTGTAGAACTTTTTACCAAATTCGGGAGAAGTACTGCAAAAAACATCACTTGCGTAACTTTGAACCTTTCTTCGAAATTGTGCACCACAATCACTCAAGTATGCAACTTTGAACCATTTTTAGGCCTTGTGCACCACTAGTCCACCAGTGCACAACATCGTACCATTTGTTGAGGATGTGCACCAAGAACCCCCATGTGCATAACTTTGTACCCTTTATAGGAGTTGTGCACCCCAACATCTGCGAAACATTTTACCTTATTTACAAGTTATGCACCATAAACGCATACATTCATAATTTTGTAACTTACTTTGCAATTGTGCACCACAAGCCAGCATGTACGCAACATTGAACAATTTTTAGGCATTGTGCATCGCTAGTCCACCAGGGCATAACATCGTACCATTTGTTGGGGTTGCACCACAAACCCCCACCTGCAAAACTTCATACTCTTTATAGGAGTTGTGCATCCCAACGTCTGTGCAGCTTTTCATCTTATTTATGAGTTATGCACCATAAACACATACAGTCATAATTTTGCAACTTAGATTGGAATTGTGTAGCACAATCCAGCAAGTACGCAACTGTGAACCATTTTTAGGCATTGTGCTCGACTAGTCCACCAAGTACCCCTTATATGTGTTGTGCACCGAAACGTCCGAGGAATGTTTTACCTTAGTTACGAGTTATGCACCATAGACGCATACATTATTAATTTCGTAACTAACTTTAGAGTTGTTCCGTGTATTCTCTCCCATCATTAAGGTCGTACCATCTTTCGAAGTTCTGAACCATCCACCAAAACATGCATAACAATGAACCATTTGAATGAGTTGTGCACTAAAGTCCCACATGTGTATAACTTTGCACCAACTTCCAAAAAAGTACTACAAAAACCATCACTTGAGTAACTTTAAACCTTGCTTTGGAATTATCCACCATAATCACGCAAGTATGCAATATTGAACCATTTTTAGGTGTTGTGCACCACTAGTCCACCAGTGCGTAACATCGTACCATTTGTTGGGGTGTGCACCACAAGCCCCCACCAACATAACTTTGTACACTTTATAGGAGTTGCGTATCCCAATGTTTATGAATCCTTTTACCTTATTTACTAGTTATGCATTATAAGTGTATACATTCATAATTTTGTAACTGACATTGGAATTATGCACTACAAGGTAGCAATATGTAGCTTTGAACCATTTATAGGTGTTGTGCACCACTAGTCTGGCAGTGTGTAACCTTGTACCATTTGTTGGGGTTGTGCAACCCAAGCCCCCACGTGCATTACTTCATACCCTTTATATGCGTTGGGCACACAAACGTCTGCGAAACTTTTTACCTTAGTAACAAGTTATGCACCATAACCGCATACATCATTAATTTTGTAACTAACTTTAGAGTTGTTCAATGTATTCTCTCCCATCATTATGGTCGTACCATCTTTTGGAGTTCTGAACCATCAGCCAAAACGTGTATAACAACGAACCATTTGAATGAGTTGTGCACTAAAATCCCACATTTGCATAACTTTGTACCAACTTTCGACAAAGTACTACAAAAACCATCACTTGAGTAACTTGGAACCTTGCTTTGGAATTGTGCGCCACAATCACGCAAGTACGCAATATTGAATAATTTTTAGGCATTGTGCACCACTGATCCACCAGTGCGTAACATTGTACCATTTGTTGGGGTGTGCACCACAAGCCCCCACCTACATAACTTCATACCCTTTATAGGAGATGCGCATCCCAATGTTTGTGAATCCTTTTACCTTCTTTACGAGTTATTCATTATAAGCGCATACATTCATAATTTTGTAACTTACTTTGGAATTGTGCACCACAAGGCAGCAATACGCAGCTTTGAACCATTTTTAGGCGTTGTGCACTACCAGTCCACCAATGCGTAACTTTGTATCATCAGTTGGGGTTGTGCACCACAAGCCCACTCATGCATTACTTCGTAACCTTTATAGGAGTTATGCACCCCAACGTCTGCAGTACTTTTTTTCTTATTTACGAGTTACGCACCATAGGCGCATACATTAGTAATTTTGTAACATACTCTATAGTTGTTCATTGTACTCTCTTAATTGGTAAGGTCGTACCATCTTTCGGAGTTCTGCACCACAACCCAAAACGTGCATAACTTCGGACCATTTGAATGATTTGTGCACTACAGGCCCACATGTGTATTAGTTTTTACGAAATCTGGGAGAAGAACTGAAAAATCTGTCACTTACGTAACTTTTAACATTGCTTTGGAATTGTGCACCACAATCATGCAAATATGCAATATTGAACCATTTTTAGGCGTTGTGCAACACTAGTCCACTAGTGCGTAACAACGTACCATTTGTTGGGGTTGTGCACCCCAAGCCCCCATGTGCATAAATTCATACCCATTATAGTAGTTGTGCACCCAACATCTACGAAACGTTTTTAAATATTTACGAGTTATGCACCATAAGCGCATACATTCATAATTTTCTAACTTACTTTAGAATTGTGCACCAAAAGCCAACATGTACGCAACTTTGACCCATTTTTAGGCATTGTGCACCAGTAGTCAACTAGTGCATAACATCGTACCATTTGTTGGGGTTGTGCAACACAAGCTCCCACGTGCGTTACTTTGTAAGCTTTATACGTGTTGTGCACCATAGGCGCATATATTAATAATTTCATAACTTACTATACAGTTGTTCAATGTATTCTTTCGCATCAGTAAGGATGAACCATCTTTCGGACTTCTACACCACAAGCCAAAACGTGCATAACTTCGGACAATTTGAATGAGTTGTGCACTACAGGCCCACTTGTGCACAACTTTGGATCAAATTCGGGAGAAGTACTACATAAACTATCACTTGCATAACTTTGAACCTTAATTTGGAATTGTGCACCACAATCCTGCAAGTACGCAACTTTGAACAATTTTTAGGCGTTGTGCACCACTAGCCCACTAGTGCGTAACATCGTAACATTTGTAGGGGTTATCTACCACAAGCCCCCACGTGCATAACTTCGTAGCCTTTATAGGTGTTTTGCAACCCAACGTCAGCGAAGCGTTTTTACTTGGTTATGAGTTATGCACCATAAGCGCATACATTGATAATTTTGTAACTTACTTTGGAATTATGCACCAGAAGAAAGCAAATACGCAACTTTGAACCATTTTTAGGTGTTGTGCACCATTAGTCCACCTGTGCATAATTTTGTACCATTTGTTGGGGTTGTGCACCACAAGCCCCCATGTCGTACCTTATATGAGTTGTGCACCCCAACGCCAGCAGAACTTTTCACCTTAGTTATGAGCTATGCACCATAGGCGCATACATTAATAATTTCATAACTTACTTTAGAATTGTTCAATGTATTCTTTCCCATCGTTAAGGTTGTACCATCTTTCGGAGTTTACACCACTAGCCAAAACGTGCATAACTTCGAACCATTTGAATGAGTTGTGCACTTAACGCCCACATGTGCATAACTTTGTACCAAATTCCTAAGATGTACTGTAGAGACCATCACTTGCGTAACTTTGAACTTTGCCTTGGAATTGTGCACCACAATCACGCAAATACGCAATATCGAACCATTTTTAGGCGTTGTGCACCACTAGTCCACCAGTGCGTAACATCACACCATTTGATGGGGTTGTGCATCACAAGCCCCCATGTGCATAACTTCGTACTCATTATGGAAGTTGTGCACCCCAACATCTGTGAAACGCTTTGAAATTTTTACCAGTTATGCACCATAAGCGCATACATTCATAATTTTGTAACTTACTTTGAAATTGTGCACCAAAAGATAACAAGTACGTAACTTTGAACCAGTTTTAGGCATTGTGCACCAATAATACACCAGTGCATAACATTGTATCATTTGTTGGGGTTGTGCAACACAAGCTCCCACATGAATAACTTCGTCGCCTTTATAGGAGTTACATACCCCAACTTCTATGGAACTTTTTACCTTATTTATGAGTTACTCACCGTAGGCGTACACGTTGATATTTCCTAAGTTACTTTAAATTTGTTCATTGAATTCTCTCCCATCGGTAAGGTTGTACCATCTTCCAAAGATCTGCACCACAAGCCAAAATGGGCATAACTTCGGACAATTGGAATATGTTGTGGACTACAGGGCCACAAGTGCATAACTTTGTATCAAATTCGGGAGAAGTACTGCAAAAACCGTCACTTGGAACCATTTTTTTGGGGTTGTGCACCATGAGTCCACCAGTGCGTAACATCGTATCATTTGTTGGAATTGTGCACCACAAGCCCCCATGTGCATAACTTTGTATCCTTTGTAGGTGTTGTGCACCCCAACGTCTACTGAACTTTTTACCTTACTTATGAGTTATGCACCATAGGCGCATACGTTGATATTTCATAACTTACTTTAAAGTTGTTCATTGAATTCTCTCCCATCGGTTAGGGGGTACCATCTTTCGGAGTTTCGCACCCCAAGCCTAAAGGTGTATAACTACAGACCTTTTGAAAGAGTTGTGCACCGCAGTCCCACATGTGCCTAACTTTGTATCAAATTCGGGAGAAGTACTGCAAAAACCATCACTTGCATAACTTTGAACCAGACTTTGGAGTTAAACACCACAATCCCGCAAGTACGCAACTTGGAACCACTTTTAGGCATTGTGCACCACTAGTCCACCAGTGCATAACATTGTACCATTTGTTGGGATTGCACCACAAGCCCCCACTAGCATAACTTCATACCCTATATAGGAGTTGTGCATCCCAACGTCTGTGAAGCTTTTTATCTTATTTACGAGTTATGCACCATAAACGCATACATTCATAATTTTGTAACTTACATTGAAATTGTGCAGCACAGGCCAACAGGTACGCAACTTTGAACCATTTTTAGGCATTGTGCTCTACTAGTCCACCAATGTGTAACTTTGTACCATTTGTTGGGGTTGTGCATTACATGCCAACACGTGCATTACTTCGTACCCTTTATAGAAGTTGTAGACCCAAAGGTGTGCGGAAGTTTTTACCTTATTTACGAGTTATGCACCATAGGCGCATACATTAATAATTTTGTAACTTACTTTACAGTTGTTTAATGTATTCTTTCACATCGGTAAGGATGTACCATCTTTTGGAGTTCTACACCACAAGCCAAAACGTGCATAACTTTGGACAATTTGAATGAGTTGTGCCGTACAAGCTCACTTGTACATAACTTTGTATCAAATTTGGGAGAAGTACTGCAGAAACTATCACCTGCGTAACTTTGAAACTTACTTTGGAATTGTGCACCACAATCCCACAAGTACGCAACTTTGAAACATTTTTAGGCGTTGTGCACTACTAGCCCACCAGTGCGTAATAGGGTAACATTTGTAGGGGTTGTCCACCACAAGACCCCACTTGTATAACTTTGTACCCTTTGTAGGAATTTTTCACCCCAACGTCTGTGAAACATTTTACTTATTTACAAGTTATGCACCATAAATGCGTACATTCATAATTTTGTAACTTACCACAAGCCAACAAGTATGCAACTTTAAACCCTTTTTAAGCGTTGTGCACCACTAGTCCACCAGTGCATAACATCGTACCATTTGTTAGGGTTGCACCACAAGCCCCCACCTGCATAACTTCATACCCTTTATAGGAGTTTTACATCCCAATGTCGATAAAGCTTTTTATCTTATTTACGAGTTATGCACCATAAGTGCATACATTCATAATTTTGTAACTTACATTGGAATTGTGAAGCATAAGCCAGCAAGTACGCAACTTTGAACCATTTTTAGGCATTATGCTCCACTAGTCCACCAAAGTGTAACTTTGTACCATTTATTGGGGTTGTGCACTACATGCCAACACGTGCATTACTTCGTACCCTTTATAGGAGTTGTAGACCCCAAGGTGTGCAGAAGTTTTTACCTTATTTATGAGTTATGCACCATAGGCGCATACATTAATAATTTTATAACTTACTTTATAGTTGTTCAATGTATTCTTTCACATCGGTAAGGACGTACCATCTATTGGAGTTCTACACCACAAGCCAAAACGTGCATAACTTTGGACAATTTGAATGAGTTGTGCAGTACAAGCTCAGTTGTGCATAACTTTGTATCAAATTCGGGAGAAGTACTGCAGAAACTATCACCTGCGTAACTTTGAAACTTACTTTGGAATTGTGCACCACAATCCTGCAAGTATGCAACTTTGAAACCTTTTTAGGCGTTGTGCACTACTAGCCCACCAGTGCGTAACAGGGTAACATTTGTAGGGGTTGTCCACCACAAGACCCCACGTGTATAACTTTGTACCCTTTGTAAGAATTTTGCGCCCCAACGTCTGTGAAACATTTTACTTATTTACAAGTTATGCACCATAAATGCGTACATTCATAATTTTGTCACTTACTTTGGAATTATGCACCACAAGCCAACAAGTATGCAACTTTAAACCCTTTTTAAGCGTTGTGCACCACTAGTCCACCAGTGCATAACATTGTACCATTTGTTAGGGTTGCACCACAAGCCCCCACCTGCATAACTTCATACTCTTTATAGGAGTTTTACATCCCAATGTCGATAAAGCTTTTTATCTTATTTACGAGTTATGCACAATAAGTGCATACATTCATAATTTTGTAACTTACATTGGAATTGTGCAGCATAAGCCAGCAAGTACGCAACTTTGAACCATTTTTAGGCATTGTGCTCCACTAGTCCACCAATGTGTAACTTTGTACCATTTATTGGGGTTGTGCACTACATGCCAACACGTGCATTACTTCGTACCCTTTATAGGAGTT
>JAOXJP010116156.1:0-13973 GCA_025762735.1 Platanus orientalis
TTGTTTTTGGTTTATACATAATTTTAAACACATCATAGTTGTAAATAACCACACACACACACCCCGCCCCCCCCCAAAAAAAAAAAAAAAAAAAAGATCAAAGCTGAATCCAGAAAATACTAATCTGAATATGATGCATGCATGTAGAATAGTGAAGTGTGCATAGGAGATAGACATAAATCACCAAAACAATAAAATGATAGAAACTAGATTCCTATTTATACCATTCACTTGCAAAATTAGGTGAGTTTTAAGTTAGGTACACCATGCATTAAAGGAATTACGGTTTACAAAATAATAAACAAATAAAATATCTAAGTCAAATATTAAAGTATATTAACTAATTAAGCGACTTAGGAACTTAAAGTATGTTGTCCAAAAATCTGATGGTGTAAAAATATGTGAAAAGTGATCCAGCAAGGCAATAATGTAGGGGAACAAGAAAAAGGGTTAGGGATTTAGCATGAGAAATTTAAATATAGGTTGGAACATGTTTATGGTTATAAAAAATTTTAAAAAAAGGGCTGGAAGTGGTAATAATACACTGAAAAATTAATACCACAGCTCCAAAACCATATACCGCAAAGCTTCAACAGTTTACTACTTTAAGGATTCAAAGAAGATGATTAATTAGAAATCGGTAGCACCTGATTTAAGTAGAAACAGCCTCCAATGATCTTCCATATGTAGCCCATGAGTAAACCCAACATGACGAGTCAAAAATCCCAAAAGTGAAGATGATTCGAAAAATCTGACCCCTAAATAAAGGGTGTTGCCTGCCTCTACAAGACCCAAACTATAGTTTCAATTTGAGAAACTTTTAAGAAAGTTGCCTCCACACCTAGTGCCACCCAGGGGTGTACTATACCCTAGAAAATCCAAACCTGTGAAGACTTTAGCCAATTGGGTTTAATAGCCAATCTCCCACAAGCTGTCCAATAACTTGATTTCACACCTGGGAGGAGGAAACTCTCTTATAAATCGAATGGAAGTGAACTCAAGTGCTGCCAGTAGCTTCTACCATGATCGTCCAGACCTATGTAATGCATAATGATGTCTGACTTGATCAAAAAACTTGGAATAGTCGAAATGGAGGTGATTCTCTTGCAAGTGGGTAATTTTCAGCACACAAAAAATTATAGAACAATAAATTAGAGGAAGAAGAAAGAAGAAGGGGGCCTTTAACCCAATGGGAGGGAGTGGCATCCACCACCAGTGTTAAACTAGGTAGGGGCCCAATTTCATTCTAGGGTTTTGGGGTCTCCAACCTGAAAGCAAAAGAAGAAGAAGAGCAATACGTGAAGCTTCAAACTCAAAATCGCATAGATTCCAAAATCTGGTTGTGGGCTCTATATAGACTCCCACGACTAGGTTAATAAATAAAAGTCCCCCCATGGACTGACCCCTATGCTCTCAATGCATATATCAAAATTGCCCTCCCACTAAAATAAATAACGAAGATACCTTAATAACCAAATAACGACTAAAATACCCTAAAAATTTTGTGCCCCCTACCCCCTTACAAGAGTCATAAATAAATGCAAAATAAACAAAAACAACTAAAATAAACCCCAAGGATAACTCAAAACCACCCTCAGCTATGATGTCCTCATCAGAATATAAACAAGAAACTAAGTAGCAATCAAGTCTTGAGTAGAACCCACTCACATTTAGCCTTTGATGGTGTAGAAAGATGAGGAAGAGAAGAAGAAGACCCATCCAACACAAATTGATTGAACTACTAGTAGCACCAACCACTATTAGGTTCTTAGAGCATCAATCATAAGAAAATATGTAACCAAACTTTCAACCAATCTTCTCAATTCCAAACACATGGGTCCTTTAAATAGAAATACATTAGGGTTTTCTCTCAAACCAAATTAAAAACCAAAATCTCCTAGCTAATAAAGAAACCTACTAAAAATAAACAACTACTAAACCTACCAATAATGGACTGAATTAGAAATTTGAGTCCACCTCTCTTGGCAATTCTAATTCCCCCCTTTATTTGCTAAAACCTAAAACAAAATAAACATAATAAAAATAAATAAAAATACTCCAACATACTGATACCTCTTTGGTAACTTGGCCATAACTCTCCCAAATCACATTGGATTTGCGAGTTCTTGGTCTCAATTGAAAAGTAACTGAACAACCTTTCTAATAGTACCAAAATCAAGCCAAAAAACTATGTTTGGACCTCTGAAATTAGAAAAAAAAGTGGGTTATGGGATTATAACTTTTTTTGGATAATTGACAACAGATTTATTAGAAGAAAAGCGAAGAATTACATACTAAAATACAACAAGAAGAATAGCACCACTACAAACAGCAAACCGGAATGACGCCACCAATGAAAATGGAAGACAACCCAACCCCCCAATTGGCAATTTTATCGGCCAATACATTTTGATCCCGTGGTACACGAACAATAGAAATACCCAAAGAGAGGCCAATTCCCTAATCTCATATACCAAGTGGGTAGACTTCCATGAACCATCCCCTTTTCCCCTTTAATGAGGACATCAGGTCCAAGCAGGAGTTTCAGGTTAATCAGAGACGGCGTAGGAGGGTTACGCCCATGTTATGGTTCCACTAGATGATTTGCCATGCTTTTTTTTATTTCCTAACACATTATATGAGGTTATTGTTGTCTTCGTAGGATAATTAGGGGTATTTTTGTTATTTTATGTAGTTGGGGTTATTTTGGACAAGGGCTTGTGTTAGGAGGGATATTTTTGTCTTTAATTATTTATGATGTAATAACCCTAGTCGTGTGGGAGGCTATAAAGCCCCACACAACCAGTTTTTTTTTAGTATGATGAATAATATGAGAACTTGATATCACACGTTTTAGCTTCTGGTGGTCTTCCTCTTCTTCCTCCTTTGGTTGCAAGTGAAGTACAGTAAAGTCCTGGAATGAGTCTAGGATCAATCCTAGTTTAACGGTGGTAGTGGAGGCTATTCCCTCCCCTTGGGTTAAAGGTTTTTTCCTCCTCTATTTCTCCTCTTTGTTTTGATTTGATGAAGTTTTCAAGGCTACTAAAACTGAAGTTTTCTTGGAAGATTGGATAAAAATCATCTAAGAGTGGGTTTTATATGTTTTATCTCCTCCTAAAGCCGAAACAACCCTACCTATGCTAATTCTACAACATTCATCTCAATTTTGAAGAGGGCTACAGGTCCAAATCCACTTCCCAAGCATTAGTTCAAGGCAAAAAGCAGAAAGTGTTTTTACAAGAAGGGTTACTGCTCCTTTGTATCAGGGCCTTTGCTAGAGCTGCTCAAACAGGGTCATCCTACTCCTTGGATGACTCTAGGGATGGTGGAGCCCACCCCTAAAACTCAGGATCGATCGAGATTAACTCAAATCTCTACAAGCTAGACATGATTCTACCGAGAAACAGGAACCTTACGAGATCAACCCTATTTCTCTCAGGTTTGGGAGTTTATTGAAGCTGCTTAATCAGGGTTTTCATCACCCTTGTACGATCCTAGGGGTCCTATCCTTTCACCATTAGTTGAAGTTTGCACTGGTCTACCAATAGGAGTCTTCCCTGGTTGATGGCATCATCTACTCTACATCAGAATTTGAGTTCCTCTTTAAACTCCATGATCTATAGCTATGGAAGTTAAAGTTGTATGAGGGCTATCTTCCAGAAGACAATCCCACGCTAAGGCTATACATTCCCAGGTGTATTCATCACTTTTGGTTTCTTTTCAATTTAATCCTATAAGGTAAGAGACATTGGTGGTTGCATGGTTTAGGTGAGTGGCTGCTCTTTTACATACCCAAACCTATCTCCTTCTTTTAACTTTACTTTAATGATCAACAGTATATTTCTTAACCTTCTCATGATTAATCCCTTGCTCAATTGATATTTTTCCCTCTACTGTTGCTCTACTATAACACTTTCTTATGCAGTTTGATGCCTTTTTAACGTTTGCACAGCAACCTATCATTTTGGATCCTCTAAGTTAGTTGATGTTTCCCACGCAAGGCTTAGATTCAACTTTGTTCGCTACTTTGTATGTTTGAACTCCTAGAGGACTGCAATATGTTGATTAAGGTGTTTCACTTTAGAAGACCGCCTGCTTGGAGACTACTAAATCAACAGAGCATCATCCTTTTCATTAAGTCTGCAAACGATTTTGAGAGGCTGATAAAGCTACGTTCCCTGCATGGACTGTCTAAAAAGGGCTGGCTAGAGTTTATTAAATGGAACCCGGATGAGGGAGCCAAGAGTCACAATGACAGGCAGAGATTGATCTCCGTGAGAGGCCTTCCCCTTCATCTTTGGTCCTTGGGTTTTTTCAGAGCGATTGGAGGAATGTGAGGAAGCCTCATTTTGGTGGAAAAGGCCACGCCTTGCCTTGATGATTGCTCGGAGGCACAACTATGGGTTCAGGGTAGATTGTTGGAGAAAAATGCCTCGCGTTATTCAATTATTCAACGAGGGAAAATTGTATAACCTGGAGATTTCTTTGCTTAAACTGGAGAAGAAAGGACTTGGGCAGCCGACAACAACTGAGGCACTTCCCATCAATGCTGATTGCAATTTTGAAATTTAAATGCACAAACAAATTGTCAATCCAGCGCAGAAGATTGGCCATGATGAGGATGTGGCGTTGAAGGAATCTGGTAGCATGATTGTCTCCTATGGTGGGAAGAGACAGGGTCGTGGAGAGGTGGAGGCACGACTTTAGAACGAGACAAAAAAAACGCTGAGGACAAAGGAGTAGGTGTTATAAACCTTCCCACATCAAGTGATGGGGGGTAAAGAGGGGGATTGCGACACGTGTGGAAATCAGGGAGATAAAAGAGAGGCCTCAAACACAATAGAACTTATG
This sequence comes from Platanus orientalis, assembly GCA_025762735.1. Classification (NCBI taxonomy): domain Eukaryota; kingdom Viridiplantae; phylum Streptophyta; class Magnoliopsida; order Proteales; family Platanaceae; genus Platanus; species Platanus orientalis. The sequence continues at coordinate 4,852 of JAOXJP010116156.1, forward strand.
GAGGGTAATAAGGGAAATGTTCAATGCCCAAAAGCAAAAGTTACGAGAGGACCTAATTGTAAAAATCAAAATCAGGAGGGCCAGAATACAAACATCGAAATAGCGGGAGGGGCCAAGAATAATTTAAACAATCGGGGGTGGGGGGGGCTTGATGTTATCGATGAGATGGCGGAAGGGGTTGGGCCTAATATTACAAACTATAAGGTCTCCGATGCGAAGGAAAACTGTGTGGAGGCTTTTGTCTCTTCCAGTTCAACGAAGAACCCCATGTTTGATGCTTCTGGTCTCCAAAGGAATCTGGTAGATCCTGTTGATGGGGATGCAGGAAGTGGGAAGCGGCAAGAGGGGCAAGTGATGTTTCCGAAGGGTCATGCGAATGACAGTGAGAATTTTCCATTAAGGCTGACAGGTGTGGAATCCTCTTCTCAACATGGAGCTTCAGGTGCCAGTAAGGAACTGCTTAGAGCCCCTGCAGCCTTCTCTCCGTCGATTGTGGACTAGACTCGTCAAGGAAATAGCTTGCCAGGCGCCAGCATATATAATGGATGGGGAGACCCTTTTTGTCGAATTTGGTAAGTTTGCCAGGACACCTTCAAGGTTTTTTGCCATTCTTGGACAAACAGGGGTGGAGAGATCATTCATCTTTAATGCATGGAGATCCAAGAACAATATTGAATTAGGGCATCGAAAATCACTATGGAACTGGAGATTGGGGAGAGAACATTTGCAATTCCATCTATGGGATCGATCATCGTCCCACATTGGGTGCTGACTTTTCCACGAGAAATGGAATGGCTATGGTGGAATCCGAAACAACAGTTGGTTTTCATTGCTCTATAGGTGAATCTGTGAAAATGGCGCATGATAAACAGCTAGCCCTTGTCCCATGGCTTGAGTGTGCCCTTGATGAGATTCCGATAGCTACAGTTTCTGACTAGGTGCTACAAAAGATTGAAGAGATGAGTGGAGTTTTAGACCTCTCTTTTGACGGGTTGGAGTACATGGCTTGGGAGTTATTTGCTGAGTTGGAGAAGAGAGCAGTGGCCCGAAATGGAAATAGTTGCAAAGGAGGGGGAACTAATAATGCCAAAATGCCCCGAGAATTAAAGAACTTGAGTTGGGGGTTGTCATATGATAATAAAGGGGGACAAACAGGGGAAGTTTCCAGGAGAAAAACTAGGGGGTCACGCGTTATTTCCCCATGAGGTGCTCAATTCTGTCTTGGAATGTGCAGAGCCTATGGAACCAGGAGAAAAGAAGACATGTAAAAGACATGATTGGGACCTATAAGCCGGATATTCTTATTTTGTAGGAGACTAAGCTGGTGAGGGTGACCAATAATATTGTGAGAGAAATTTGCTCGTTTGTGAATCCGGGGTGGTGTGCTTTGCCTTTTGTTGGGGCATCTGGAGGGGTTGTGCTAATTTGGGAGTCGGATACAATTGATGTTGAGGAGTGGGTGGATTCCTTCTCAGTTTCTGTGGTTGTTTCCCTTAAAGGCAACTCAGTTAAATGGCTAGTAACTGGGGTGTACAGCCTGACGGAAGGGGGTCAGACTTTTGAGGAGTTCATTAACGAATTGGAGGAGGTCAGAAGCAAAAGGGATATCATGTGGTGTGTTGGGGGCGATTTCAACAAGGTATTATTCATTCATGAGCATAACAAAGCATCTAGAAGGTCAAGGGGGATGGATACGTTCGGGGATTTTGTAGACCGTAATGAGCTTATTGATGTGGCTCTGAGGGGCACAAGGTTCACTTGGTCAAATTTTCAGGCCAACCCCTCCTTGAGTAAATTGGACAGGTTCCTTGTCTCTACCAGTTGGGATGATCTCTTCTCTCCGGTAATCTCTGAAGCACTTCCTCGTCCAAGTTCTAACCATATGCCTATCTTGTTAAAAGGCGGTGAGGTTGTCAAGCAAAAGGGGCCTTTTCCATTCAGGTTCCAAAATATGTGGCTTCTTCACCCGGGTTTCACTGACTTTGTGAGAGGTTGGTGGGAGACTTAAGAGGTGTGGAGTCCTCCAGGTCAGAGATTCCGTCTAAAGTTGAAAGGACTTCTAGAAAATCTGAGGATTTGAAATAAAGAGGTTTTCAGGGATATTCAAACAAAGAAGACTGTGTGTTTGGAGAAAATTTAACACTGGGATAGATTGGAGGAAGAGGGGGAGTTGGATGATGAACAAAGACAATCTAGGAAGGTGACAAGAGCGGAGTATAACAGAATTCTAGCGATGGAACAAGTGATGTGGCGCCAGAAATCGAGAGTTCAGTTGTTGAAAGAAGGTGATAATAATACGAGATTCTTCCATAAGATGGTCTGTGCAAGAAGAGCTATTAATGGCATCCACAGTTTGCTAATTGGGTATGTATTTACTCAAAACGAGGATGACATAAAGAATCACGTGGAGGATTATTTTCACAACCAGTATTTTGATGATAGGCCTTCCAGACCTAAGGTGGATGGTTTGAGTTTACCAGTTTTGGGTGAGGGTCAGGCAAAGTGGTTGGAAAAACCTTTTGACGAGGAGGTAAAGAAGGTGGTTTGATCGATGGAGGGTGATAAGGCTCCAGGTCTGGACGATTTCACTATTACATTTTACAAGGCTTGTTGGGATGTGATTCGGGATGATCTTATGTTGGTTATTCAGGACTTTTTCAACAAAGGATTCTTGGATAGAGGGAGCAATGCTACATACATTTCTTTTATTCCCAAGAAAGAGGATGCTCAGTGTATTTCTGACTTTCGCCCAATCAATTTAGTGGGGAGCACCTACAAGATTATTTCTAAATGCCTAGCTAATAAGGCTTTTACAGGTTCTTCATGGGATTGTGCCCAAGGAACAAGAATCTTTCCTAAGAGGCACAAATATGGTTAATGGGGTGCTTTGTGCGAATGAATACATTGATGCTCGCATTAGGGAGGGTCGCCCTATAGTTGTTATTAAGCTGGACCTAGAAAAAGCCTATGATCATGTTAACTGGGATTTTCTCCTCTATATTTTGTGATGATGTGGGTTCAAGGTCCGTTGGAGGGTGTGGATCTGGAAATGCATAAGATTGGCTTCCTTCTCAGCGATGGTGAATGGGGTGCCTAAGGGCCATTTTGGGTGCTCCAAGGGTTTGCGTCAAGGTGATCTTTTATCTCCGCTTTTGTTTCTAATGGTGGCTAGTGTGTTGGGGGGTCTCCTTAGGAAAGCAGCGGAGGTGGGGCTGTTCGAAGGGTTCTCTCCTAGAGAAGGTGATGTGTCAGTGTCCCATCTCCAGTTTGCGGACAATACAATCATTTTCTGCAACAATTCCCAGCATCAGATCAGGATGCTTTGATGTGTACTCAGGTGCTTCAAGGTGGTATCAGGCAACCATCTCAACTTAGGAAAGAGCTCCTTGATTGCAATTAGGGAAGTCACAAATTTGGACCAGCTGGCTACAGACCTAGGATGCTGCATGGGCTCTCTTCCGACAACCTATCTGAGAATGCCTTTAGGCTCTTCATTTAAGCAGAAAGAAGTGTGGGGCCCGACTATAGATCGCACAAAGAAACGATTGGCAAGGTGGATAGCTCAATACTTGTCTAGAGGAAGTCGCTTCACCTTGATTAAAGCCTCTTTAGCGAATATCCCGACATATTATGTCTCTATTTGTCGCGCCAGTAATGGTGTGCAAAAAACTGGAGCAAATTCAATGGGATTTCCTTTGGAGAAAAGGTAGAGAGGAGAACGGTCTCCATTTGGTGGCTTGGGATAGAGTTTGTACCCCTAAAGAGAAGGGTGAGACTGGAATTCGGAGCTTGCACATCATGAACCAAGCCTTATTATGCAAATGGCTTTTTGGAGATTTGGGGAGAATGATGAGAGCTTGTGGAAAAGTGTAGTGGTGGCAAGGCATGGGGCCATAAATGATTGGATTCCATCCACCTCTAGGGGGTCGTTCGGGTGTAGCCCTTGGAGGGGTATTCTGAAGCACCTTCTTTTATTCAGGCGGGGTTTGGTGTATGAGGTCGGGGATGGAAATCAAGTCAAATTTTTGGATGATGTTTAGTGTGGGGACAAGCCTCTCAAGGAGGAGTTTCTAGAGATTTATATCATGGCAGTGGACCCGAACTGGCATGTGGCCTCATTTATGACATCCCAAGGGGTGGAGGTGGTTTGATCGCCAAGACTCAGGCGAGCGGCTTTTGATTGGGAGATTCCTAGATTGATGAAGTTGTTGAATAGACTATCGAATGCCCGGGTCAATATTGGTAAGGAGGATCGTCGGATATAAAGGAACGGTGCGAACGGGGTCTTTTCAGTTAGATTGTGTCATGAGATGATGATGGTAGAGAGGGAGTTAAGTGGCCCATGGAAGGTGGTTTGGTACAACGTGGTTCCTCTAAAAGTCCAATTCCTCATGTGGACTGCATCCCTAGAAAAGATTTCCACTATGGATATGCTTCTGAGGAAAAGAATGGTCTTGCCTAGTGCTTGCTTATTGTGCTACTAGGAGGGGGAGTCGATATCCCACCTATTGCTTCACTGTCAGTTCTCATGGGAAGTCTGGGGAGGCATGGCGAGAGATTTTGGTGTTGATCTTATAGTCCCCTCTTCTTTGTCTAGCCTCCTTCAGGAATGGAGAATCCCCGCTTTCAGTCCTATTAGGAGAAGGATCTGAAGGCTAGTCCCCGTTGCGGTCTGTTGGTCAATTTGGCAGAAAAGGAACAATCGGGTTTTCAGATCGTACTCGGAACCTTTTTTCCAGGTGCTTTGGAGAGCTAAAGAGTTGATTATTTTTTGGGCGAGACGCTGCAAAGGGTATGAGGGCATCCCTAATGGAGCCCTTTTGAAAGATTGGGCCAGTACTGTGGGGTCCGCTTGAGGAGGATCTGTCAGGCTCTTCTTCTTGGGTCCTGCCCCCTTTTTTCTTCTTTTTCCTTTTGTTTGTCTTGTTGTTGTTGCTTGGGGATTGCTCGTCCCCCTCTCTATTTTTTTCTCTTTTTTCAATAAAGTATATTTTTTCATTAAAAAAAATAATATGCATATGAAAATTAACTTAAAGAATCCATTAAATTAGTGCGTGGACGTGTAAGTATGAATCTTACTTATGCTTTATCATTACTTTTATTAATTTTATGTCTAACTCCTTTATGCCTTCACCTACTAGTCCATATGCATGTTGCATCACCCTTCCCTAACCAATGACCACTGTTGAATCACCCTCAACAATACACCCCCGAATCCCCATGCTTTTAAGTTCATGCAGCCCCATACAAAGACCAACGACCTCCGCCTTAGGGAGGAATCACAGATGCTCAGGGGAACACCAATAACTCGGACTGCATTTCTATTACAATCCCTTACCATACACCCAAATCCAGCCAGACCTGGATTACCTTTCGAGGACACATCAAATTTAAACTTTAATGCACCATTACAGGATTACAACTTTGTGTAAATAAAACCTAATAAACCAGAAAAGTGACCTCTAAGTGGAACCCACTTAAAACATCCATGACCATCTAATTTCTTCTTGATGATCTTGAATGCTCCTGCATCAAAATGTGTTGGCAGTCCTAGCAATCAAGCACCAAGAACAGTTCCCAAAAATATCCAAGTCTAACCTATGACATAGATCTAAACTCTTTCCCAACTTTATCATTGCTTGATTCCTTCATAATAACGAAGACACTTTCTTTAAAACATAGTTAACAATGGTGATGCATAACAAGAAAAGATGGGTAATCTCAGCTAGTTAGAGGTAACTACAATTAATCATATCAAACCTAAAACCTACTCCTTAGGCATTTATAATCAGTAGAATTTCCAACAACAATGCTTGTGATGGCAGATCGGATGACAAAGCATTCATCTAGTTGAAGAAGCTCAAAATTAGTTATGTTGACGGCTCAGATAATGTGCATTCAAATATTAACTAATTGTCATTTCTCAATAGGTTAGTTCGTTTATGTTGGCATTAAACAACAAAACATGCAAATTAAAGATACTTGAAGTTTAGCTTGATCAAAGAAATAAGTCATTCCCAGAATCCCAATAGATCTTCAACATCCAATCCCTTTTATGTTACCAGAACACTTCCCCATTTTAACTGTCTCCACACGACATGCCATGGGATTGTGTATGATGAGATCATGTTAGATATGGGCTCAATCATTTAAAATGAATGATACATAATAATAATAATAATAATAAGTATTTTAATATTTTAAAAACAAAAATAACATATATTACTATAACATTGGAAAATGTTATAGATAAATCATATAGCCACGTCCAAGTACCTACACATTTGCAACAAGAAAATCCAAAATTTGGACCCATAATCACACCGACACCAATTCCAATACTTGGGTAATATTGACCTTCATGTATTAATAGACCAAGCTGAACAAACCAACTTTTAGGGGTGGTCAGCTGTAGATCTGGGTTTGTGGTGCACCTACAAACCCAGTAAGGATAGTATGGATTTAATTGTAGGGCCTTCTAACACCATGGGCTGGGTTTGGGCTTCACTTTTAATGAATTTTTACAGCCTGAACATAATGGCCTCGCCCATGTAACTCGTTTTGGGCCTGCAAGGGGCTGGGCGAAGCTTAGCTGCTTATGTCCCAGGCTGGTCTCAGGCAGAGTATAGCCCAGCAAGAACCCAGCCCACTAACACTCCTAAATGGCTAAATCTGCCTTCATAACTCTATCCACACTAATTCTTAAAATTCTTTGGCATCCATTGTATTCCAGAAGCTCATTTGAAATTATTACAATACACATGACCTATAAGTACACATGTTTATTGAGTCACTTAATATGTGTACAAAGCTGTCTTCTAGTAACATCAAACAAATGTCACTTGTTGACTGTAAATTAACCAACTCTCCCAAAACCTTAAGTTGTTAGGAGATACACAAATTAATATACTTCAACACCCCCTGTCAGGAGGAACACTGTTCTCTCCTAGGAATCTTGGGGAGCTAAGCACGAGTCCATACAATGGGTACATACGCACACACAACTACATCCGAGAAATACTTCCACTGGGATTTGAACTCGCAACCTAACCTGCTCTGATACCAAGTTGAATTTATTAGTGAGATAGAAAAGAAGAAGAAGAAAAGAGAGAGGAATAAGAGAACCGTATGAGGGAAATTGTGTCTAGGGTTTCCCATTACACTACTATTCTTATTTATATGAAATACATATGGTCTATACTATATGGTATAGTATCTCTCATGTACATGACTATCATACCCTTAATATGAATAATACTTAATATACTAGCACTCCCCCTCTAGCACTCCCCCTCAAGCTGGAGAATAGATATCTATCATTCCCAACTTGTCAACAAACATAGAGAACTGTGCATCAATTAGTCCATTTGTAAAGATATCAGCCACTTAATCTCTGGTCGGAACAAATGGCATACAAATGTGGCCAGTCTTCAAATGATCATTGACGAAGTGTCGGTCTATTTCCACATGCTTGGTCCTATCATGTTGAATAGGATCATGAGCAAAATTGGTCTTCTCATGTTGTTCCTATATGTTCCCCACTAAAAAAATGATCAATCCTTTGTGATTAATCGAATCCAAACTCGAAAAATGAGGGTTATATTCTCGACAAAAACATTTGAAAAACACTCTTACAATGATAAAAAAAAAATTGCAAAAATGATCACAATTCACCATAAATCACCATGATCTTAACCATGCGCTTTGCAACCTCTAACACCTCTGACACCTGGAAAGACCTGTTGACGACTGACGTCAACCATCGAACGCTGACATCAGCCTTGATTTTCAAACTCCAACATGTATTTTGATCTCCTCTTGGCTCTGATATCATGTTGACTGTAAATAAACCAACTCTCCCAAAATCTTAAGATGTTAGGAGATACACAAATTAATATACTTCAACATCACTGTGGTTGTGATGGGACCAGCTGCCATTTCTCACTATGCTAGTTTTTTAAGAGTACACTATATAACTAACTTGGAGTACATTGACCACCAACCATGCAAGTCATAGACATCAAGGGTTTTAGTTGTATTTTTCCAAAGAACTATTTAGCCTTCACTACACATCAAGTGCAAATTTGGTTCGAGCATAAATAGACAAATGGTTAGACCACTAGGAGTGTATAGAAGGCTAGTTTTTATATACATAAATTAATCGTCGATAATACATTCTCACCATCCACAATGTTTAACAAAATGAAAAATGAAAATATATTCTCTCTCAGTTGTTTGTCCCATGTTAAATTCCAAACATTGAGAAAGATTAAAGCACAAAGTTCCCAGAAAATGAGTAAAGAGAAGGAACAGAAAGGTTCTCAACTCTAAGCCTTAGAACTAAACAATTTCGAAATAGCCTTTGTCTAACTCATCCTAAACAAAGAATCTTAAACCTACAACTCATATCCAATATTTTTATATTGAGAAATCAACTTCTATAAACTAAAACCCAAGCCAACAATAACAAATTAGGAATAGATCATAAATAAAGCCCAACCTCCTATATTCCACATATTGACAAAACTTTTATTTGCATCACAACATGATCATAAACTATAAATAATGTACTTTGTGATTTAACAAACCACTCAAACTAATAGAATAATCACCAACTAATTAGAGCTTCTACGGGTTGTATTCAAAGTCATATTTTGGTAGGTAGTTACTCAAATAATAGAGTCACTACTAGTCATATATATACACCACACTCTTCACTGTTTGAATCATCCCTTCGCCAAGCAGTAATATTATATACAACAACAACAACAAACAACCTTATCCCAACTATTTGGGGTCGGCTACACGAATCTTGTTCTTCCATTCCGCTCTATTTAGGGCTATATCTGCCATTATATTACAAGCTGCCATGTCTCTCCTTAGTACCTCAACCCAATTCAATTTTGGCCTTTATCTAGTCCTTCTAGCACCTTCAACTTGTACTGTCTCACTCCACCTCACTAACGCAATCATTGGTCTTCATTGCACATGCCCAAATCATCTCAATCGACTTTCCCTCATTTTATCACCTATTGGCGCTACACTTAAGCTCCCACGAATGGATTCATTCCTAATTTTATCCTTTCTAGTCTTGCCACTCATCCATCTCAACATCCTCATTT
>JAOXJP010116167.1:0-13973 GCA_025762735.1 Platanus orientalis
TGCTAGAAGGACTAGAGGAAGGCCAAAATTGACCTGGGTTGAGGTAGTAAGGAGGGACATGGCAGCTTGTAATTTAAAGGCAGATATGGCCCTAAACAGAGCGGAATGACGGAACAGGATTCGTGTGGCCGACCCCAATTAGTTGGGATAAGGCTGTTTGTTGTTGTATATTTAATGTTTAAATATATTATTATATGCTAAGCCACACACACACACACACACATAATATCCTTAATGAGTCAAACTTTTAGCAAGCTGAGCCTAGTGCAGCTTGGCTCAGGCTCACTTAGCTAAATGAGCTCAATTGGAGGCTCAGGCTCAACTCATGATGAGCTAAACTCTGAGCCAAACCAAGCTTGCCCAGTTCATTGACAGCACTTGAACTGGTTAGCAATCCCAAATATCTGGGATGGGGCTTGCAATTCTTTAATGTTATAGAATGCTCTTCTTAATCTTCTACATCATTTCTTAATATTTGAAATTTTTACTGGCCTTTCTATTTTCTTTCCTTTCTTATATACTTTTCAAAATATAGACAGTTCATTGACTGTTTGGTTCAGAATTATGGTCACTTGGTTAATAGAATTCCCATTGACCAGAATTTAACCATGATTAGTGGTTCACATTGTCACCTTAACTCTGTGACACTGATCATTATTTAGGTGGCATGTAGAGAACATTTCACTTGGAAAAATCGATATCATTACGTCTCCATGAATGGATGCATTTGGCTTGAATGAGACTCAACATGAAACCCATAGACCCTTAAGAGTGGTAAATTGGCTTGTTGAGTTGATGCTTTTGGGCTTCCCACTTCCATCGTCTCGCTGTAGGATTCAATACTTACACGGTGATAACTATCGGCACAAGTAGCTCCATCTTACAAGTTCAATCAAGCTGCTATATCTGCATGTGTTATTTGATAATACTACTTTGTGATGGTCTTGCATAGGGTGCTTCTTTTGTGTGAAGTTCCTGGAAACTTCTACCAAACACGTCTCTAGACAAGTTCACACTTCACAGTGTTAATGCAGAAGGTTTCATCCCTGCAAATGCACGGCATCTCCCTCTTCTACGCCATTAAATTTCCTTCTTTGCTTTCTTAGGAAGCAAATGATGTACTTTCATATTTATTAAAAAAATGATGCATTTTCATATAATTAGCATATGGTGTTGGATCCTGTAGGACTTGCAGGAGATGCCTATCCAGATTTTTACAATTATTGTATTGCTTGAATCTTGTTAGACTAGTATTTCAAGTTAAATCGTACACAATGTTTGGTAATGCCCTCTTATATTTTGCTAGAACAGTAAATGATCATGATTCCTAATGAACTGGAATAGAAGCTTTCATTGCTCAATTGGGAATATTAACTTAATGTCATTGATCATAGTCATGGGGAATTTGAGAATATTATGATAATTTTTTCAAAGCATAAAAGATTTAGAGAGTAGGGATTTAGTTTGTCAAAAGGATTAGGAGGTAGGAATAAGGCAAAAGTATTAGAAGCGAGGATTTTGAGTAAGTCCAAGGTAATTATAAGGTGCGTTTTTGAGTGAGCCAAAGGGTGTAGAGGCAGGCTGAAGGCATCTTACTGAGCCAAAGGGAATTGAAGCTGCTTTGTTACTGGACTGGGCCTATTCTTTTAAAGAATTCAATGACTTTGTACAGTCAGCATTTGGGAAGGGATTGGCCATATCTTTTTTGGTATGGGTAATGTTTTGTACAGTTTATTTTATTATATCTTTTATTTTTGAAAGATGAGGTAATTTATTAAATGATGAAGGGAGCAAAATACAGCCACAAGATACAATCTGGAAGCATTAGAAATGCCTTGGCAAAGCAGCAGAAAGAAAAACTAAACTGGACCTAGGCCTACACCTCTCCCTCTTAGGGTAGAATTAACGAGTCCCAGTCAAAGAACCAAACTCTATATGGGATATTGCTACATCTTGAGGCTGCATCTAGCCACTTCAAGATCTTAGAGAGCATTGAGTCTACCCACTTCGAAAAAAAGGATGATTGGCCCTTAAAAATTAGCTGGTTACGGTCCTCCCATATAGTCCAACATATCGACTGGGGCAGTAGCTTTCATTTCTCCAATCCAAGTTGATTTAGATTTGCAAAATCTTGATAAGGCCAGCTACTAAAAAGGGATCTCATAGAATCTGGAAAAACCCAACTGACTTTGAATTGCGCTCTCATGAAATGCCAAAGATCAATTGCAATATGGCTATGCACTAACAGATGGCTGGACGGTTTGCTTTCTAAGCTACACATGCAACATCTATTTAGGGCGATGAATCTGCTTTGAATAAGATTGTCCAAGGTTGGACTACAATCCCACCACAACATCCATATGAAAAAGGAGATCTTTGTCAGTACAAGCTTGTTCCAAATAAACTGGGTTAGGAAGAAGAAAGAGTCACCACTGATAAAGAGACTTCACAGAGAAGCCTTTAGTTGCATCGAGCACCCACACTCATTCATCCATGGATTCACCATCACCAAGCCTACAACCATCTAATATCTTCATTAGGCTGCCGTATGTCATCCACCTCCCAATCATTGAGATTACCTTAGATGCATATCTCAAGAGCAAAATGCTCTTGTTTTGATCATGTGCTCTTTTACCGTCCCTGTCTTGCATTGGGAAATATTGTTGAAGATTGGAAACAACTGCCTTAAGGGTTCATTAGAGCTCCACCTATCAGTCCAAAACTGCACCTTCTCTCCATTATTCACTTTATACTGAAATCTCTGGAAAGAAGGAACGGGGATGAATTTGGAAGCTTGGTTTGAGGTGTGCAAGCCTAAGACTCTGGGGGTTTAGGCATTAATAGGATTCACAACACTAACAAAGCCCTTCTCTCTAAATGGCTTTGGAGGTTTGGGGTGGAAAGGGATAGTCTTTGGTGACAAGTCATTGCCAACAAATATGGAATGGTTAGTGATTGGGAGGCTAAGTCTTCTACATGTCCTTATGGTTGTAGTTGCTGGAAGGCTATCATGAAGGAAATTGAAATCCTTAGGCAAGGAGTTAAATTTGAGGTGGGCTCTGGGACGATAATCAAGTTTTGGAAATACAGATGGTGCATAGATAGACCTTTGATGTTGAAATTGCCTAATGTTTTCAATTTATCGAGCAACAAGGATGCTAAGATTGTTGATTGCTGGGTGCCTTCAGATAACGGTGGAGCTTGGAGGGTGGATACCTGTAGAAGACTAAATGATTGGGAGATTGGAGATATGGCTCACCTAATGGAGATGATTGATCATGTTCAACCTCGCCAAGAAGCGGAAGATACCATGCGTTGGCTCTATACAAATAATGGTCTTTTTTTGGTAAAATCTCTTGAGGAAGCCCAATGGCCAAGCACAATAACTAATCAGGTGTGGAAGAAGGTTTGGAGTCTCTACATCCCCTCAAAAGTCTCATTTTGTCTATGGCTGAGTTTGCATGGAAGTCTTCCAACCATTGATGTCTTGCAACATCGTGGGCTCACCTTGCCAAATGCTTGTCCCTTGTGCCTTGGTGATGCGGAGAGCATCTGACACCTATTCTTACATTGTCATTATGTGTATGAGGTTTGAATTCTTTTCTTCAAAGAGATTGGCTTATGTTGGGTTTCCCCTTTAGAGTTGGATGTCCTCATTCTGTCTTGGGATATTTAGAGAATCCTTAAAAGAGGGAAAATCATTTGGAGTCTTGTGAGCCCGACTGTGTGTTGGTCCATTTGGATGGAGCGGAACCAAATGGTTTTTGAAGGTCACTGTGAGCCTGCATATAATGTGTTTTTAAAGGCCAAAGACCTTGCATGCTTATGGGGTTTAAAATGTTATTACCTGGGCGACTACTCTATCACTAGTACCAAGCAGGGTTGGGTTTCCTTTTTTGTTGATCACTAAAACTCTGGTGTACTGCTTTCTTTTGGGACTTCTCGTCCCTTTTCTTTAATGAAAATTTCCTTTATCAAAAAAAAAAAAATTCCGTTTCTTTATAAATGCTCTTCCAAAGGCTGCATCCCACAGGCCCTCTAGGCTTTAGGCTTTCCCAACCATTTTGACCTTCTCCATATTTAGCTGCTCTTCCAAAGAGAGTCTCTCTCGGTCCCAAATCTCTACAACTATTTGCTAAAAAAACCTTTGTTCACCCTAGCAATGGATCTTATACCTAAACGCCCTTTATTTGGTTTTCTTGTTTTATTTGATACTTTATACATTATTAGAGGTTAGGATGTAGATGGAATTATTATTATTGTTTTTGGGTAAAGTAGGCAGCACATATACTATTCAAATTTAAGTGCTGGTCGAATTTCCTTAGAAAGACTTGATTTTGGTAGTTTTTATTGTTAGAAAATCAATGTTTTAATGGTTTTGAGTTTAGGAAAGTCTTAGGTAGCAAGTAAGCTAGTAGTTTATGAGTTTCTAATTTGGTTTCTTGCTATTTTCTTGAGTTTGTGAGCCTATATATGGGAATTAATAAAATTTTGGCTGGTTTCTTGCTCTCCATGAGTGGAACTCCTTCTCTTCTTCAAGTTTTTGGTGCCTAAACTTGAATCCAAGGATGGTGATGTCCAAGGGCTTGTGAGATAAGTGATTACCCACACCATGTACTATTCTTTTCTTATTTATTTTCTTCTTTCTTCTCCTTCTCTACTTTTCTCTTGCTGTTTTGTCTCTTTTCACCATTAAAGAACCTTTCTTGATATTGTTCTTGAATCACAACCAAGAAAATCAGATTTCCCATAACTTTTCCCACTATTTTCTCTTCACATAACTCGAGAAACTTCAATCCAAACCTACGGCTGAATCCCATACTCTTTACTTTTTCTGTTTTCTATTTAGAACCAGAGAAAATTATATTCCGAACCCTGTGGCACCTCCCATGATTTGTAGCCAACACTTGCTGCTGTGTTCTGGATTCTACCCTACAGCTGTACCACTCATGTACTGCCCTGTTTTGATCATTTGGGTAAGTAATAATTTGTGTGTGATTACAAGGAACTGATTACGTGATTGTTTTGTCTAGTGCACACCTATTTATGACCTACAGTTCACTGCTTTCCATACTTGACAGCCTAACTCTACCAGAATTTTAAACAGTGATACACTGCTGTCCTAGTTCCTACTTTACCATTGTGTCTGATTAGGTAACCCCATAATCTGCAAAATATACTAACTGTGTTTCCTAAGACAGAACCTATATTAGCCTTAAAGCCTGTCCTCTTATACCATCTGTTAACCACTGTTTCCAGACCTGCTAAACCTCAAATCTTCATTGTTTCCTTGCTGTGATCATCCCAAACAGGACTTGCCTCAATATCAGTAATTCCTAGTCTACCTTGGGCCTTACACTCAGGTAACTAGCCTTCTATTGGATTTTGTGCTGTATCAATTCTATTAGCAACCGAGGCCAGAGCTGCAAAGAGGGAAAGGTAATAAGATGCGAGGCTCGACCACACACTTCTCGAAAGAACCAATTTACCTCCTTTGGAGAGGAACCTTCCCTTCCAACTAGAGAGCCTCTTCTCCATCCTCTTGAGGACTGGGTTCCAATTCTGTTTGGATGCGACTTAGCCCCCAAAGGAAGCCCAAATAAGTGGATGGGAGGGCCTCCACCTCACAGCCCATGATAGAAGCCAGTTCCTCCATATTTGGAATGTATCCCACTAGGAATAATTTTGATTTGCGTATGTTCACTTGAAGACTGGAAGCAGTCTCTTGAATAAGCAAAATGCACCTCAAATTGTGTAGGGTTCCCACACTCGCCCAAATAGAAACAGAGAATTATCGGTAAATTGGATAAGGGGAACCGAATGACCTCCTTCCTTGGGAGTGAAGCCAGAGAGCAGCCCACAAGACTCCGCATTTTGTAATAGATCATAGATGTCTGGTTTTCCTTGGCTGCTTTATTTCTGTATTCAACACCAATACATATGCACATTGTTCAAGTTACATAGTAGTTACCTGTATGCATGTTAGTTCAGAATCCATCTGGATCAAACAAGGAATTTCCAAACAAAAACTTTTAAAAAGAGAACATACACTGCAATTTTACTTTCTCAGGTAAGTTTAATTAATAATATAATAGGCTTTTGTTAATGTAGCCTTGTATCAGGATTATTTTGCATGTTTATAAAGTTTTGCCGATACTTTAAATTTATGCGTATACTATTTCTCAACTAAGCCTATCTGGAAAGTTGGAATACATATTGTCTTGCCTTTAGGGACACACTTGAAATTTTAGTGATTACTGTTTGTTGCATTGAAGAGTACATTTTGAGCAAGGATGACTTTAATTCTTCAGTTTCTGGTGGTGACAAAGCATCTCTAATCTCTAATCATTTGCTTTGTAGAACCTTGCTAGCAGGTCACTTATTGAAGAAGCACTGAAAAAAGTTAATGGATTGATACCTATTGCGGATGAGCTGGGCGTGCCTTTATCCCAACTTGCAATTGCTTGGTGTGCATCAAATCCAAATGTTTCTTCTGTTATTACTGGTGCCACAAAGGAGTCTCAAGTAAGTTTCATCTATGATTACATTATCTTAAGCTTGCTGTGATCCTGTAATCTCCATTCATCTGTTTGTCATCTGCCTCTTTAGCTTCTAACTGGAAGAAAAATAAAATTTCATAACTTTAGGATTTAGTATATATGCTTCTTGGCCCTGTGATGTTTGGTGTGGTGTGCAGCATCATAAAAAAGCTAACGTGGCAGAATTTAGGTCTTCTGCATGTCTGCTCTGCATATATTGTGTTTTCTTTAATTAATTGAATGGCTGGAATATTGTGCTTGAGAGATGTAGGTTGGTGATCGGCACATTATATGAAGTTGGACCTATGTGTGGAAGTCCTGCAGGGCTATGTAAGGACTATCTCATGGGCTTTGCCTTCCCTATGGGTATACCCATGCTTTGGTACCCATATGACCTTTGGGTTTGATGGTATCATCAAGCATTTGGCTTTAATTGTAGTTATGCTAGCTTTCTGCTTTTTGGTTCCGAAATATGAACGTTTAGTTAAGATGATCCAAGCAAAAAGCCCAGCGAGCAAAAATAACATACAGAAGAAACACAATCAAATGAAACAAAGTGAGCTCCCACAATTAAAAAGCCCCCAAAAAGCCATCCTTCAGATCAGAACCCTTCTCCTCACCACCCCCACTACTGTTGCACTCCTAAACAGATCACCTAAGAATCAAAGCTTCCCACTTGTGAAATGGAATAGATTTAAGAGGAAGACGAGACTCCCCTATACCTAATAAACTTTCCCTTTCACCTAGTTGAAGAACTTAGGTTCTTATACAAGTAAATCTCTCTCGCTTTCATACAAATAAAATATTCTCTAAAGAATTGAATTAAGAATTCAATGAAATAAAATTCAATAACAAATTAACAATAATATAACTTTTCATTATCCTTCTTCTAGGTTGTTATTATTTAACACCACCACCACCACCAACAACAACAACAATAATAATAATAATAATATTGCTAAATTTCTATAGTTTATTATTTATAATTGAATTTTGAATTCTAAATATTATATTCTTATTCTTTATGAAGCTTTTTCTAGCCCCTGGCCTCAGATAGTTTTCCCAAAATGGAGCCTTCCATCTTTTAGGCCCACAGTGTAAATATTAGGAAATATCAAACCTCCCGTTGGCTCTTTGGAGCTTCAATGCTTAAAACTGTGGCCATCCCATCCATGTCTCCAGAAGGTAAATGACCTAACACTAGCTAGAATGGAAGTAGAGCTTTAGCAGCTTAAAGAACAGGGCGGGCGGCCCAGTGCACGAGGCTCCCGCTAACGCGGGGTCTGGGGAGGGCAAGATGTACGCAGCCTTAACCTCCATTTCTAGAGAGGCTGTTTCCGTGACTTGAACTCGCGCCACCAGGGACGCTAACGGTAAGCCTTACCATTGGACCAAGCCGCCCTAGAACAACATTATCTCAATTTGCTTTTGTGCATCAGTTGCACTATATATGTAATAGCAAAGGGAATGAGAATGATGGCAAAAGGAAATTGTGGCCACGTGATGATGGACTACCTGTGAACCTCCCAAATTCTCTAGGAACTAATTGTAACCAAAGGGCTTAGGATTCAAAATTTCAGTAGGTTTTAAACAAAGGTTCTCTATGCTAGTATTAATGATGTCTAGGGTTCCTTCGATTATATTAGTACTTTAGTAGGCAGTAGGTCGGGAGGTAGAATACACATAGCATTGGACAAATAAGCTAAAACAGTGGCTGTGATAGTGATAAAAAGATTTCTGATTTGGGATAGAAGTTTTGATTCAAGAGGGTGGGTTTTAAGGCTGTCATTAGGGACAACGAAAATCAGGGTGCAATGAGAAAGAGATAATGAAACTGAGGTTTTAGGATGTAGAGTTAGGGAGTATGTTTTGGATGTCTAGGGTTAAATGATGACAACAATCAAGAAAGAACAGTAAACCCATTATTTATTTTTTGATGGATAACAGTAAGTCTAAAAGAGCGGAGTTGTGTCACTATCACTGTCAAATTTGCTAGAAAGACTGGAAGGACTTCAATTCCAGCTGGAGGAGGATAAACGATGGTGGAGCAGGGATCCAAATGGGGCTTCATGAAGTCGAATTTTAAGATGCTGAGTCTAAGGCCGTAATCCAATACATGGAAGGAAATTTAGTGTCACCTGGTTCCATTGAAGATTCAATTCTTCTTGTGGACAGCAGTGAGGGGAAGGATAATGGCAATGAACTTGGTCTCACGAGCTACTATCTTCCAAGTGTTCATTTTGCTAAAGAAGAAAGGGATCCATTTCACACATCTTGATTCATTGCCCCCATGTGTGGGAAATTTGGAGTGCCATGATACAACGTTTTGGGAAACATTAGTTGATCCCTTCAGCTTAAAGGCTTGCTTTATGGGTAGTGTTCAAAGGCTTTATTTGGATATGGAGACTAATGCTGGCAGTGGTTTAATGGGGTATATGGAAGGAAAGGAATCATTATGTTTTAACAACTACACTGAGCCGTTGTATAGGGTGTTTACAATAGCAAAAGACTGGATATTTTTTGGGTTTTATGTTGTGAATATTGTGAGAACTTAAATATGAGGAGGTTGAGTAGTGAATGGGCTGGGATTATTGGTTTGTAAAGGCTGGTAAAGGGTTATTTTGTTGTTGTTAGATTGGTGGAAGTAAACATCTGGAGATTGCTTCGTCGGGCATTTTTTTGTACATTTATGCAGCTTGGTGAGCAGCCACTTTGTGCAGAAAAGCCAAAGGTTAGGTTTGTTTCCTGTCCGGCCTGCCCAGCACCCCGTAATTACAGGAGCAGCACTGGGTAATGATTTTTTTGTGCAGCTTGGTGAGCCTATTATCAGTAGGCTGAAAATAAAGTTGGTTGTACAGTTTTTTTTTTTTGGATTTCTTTCTACTTATAGAAAAGATTAAATGTAATTTCCTTTTTTAACCTTTAATTTAATGAAACTCCAAGTTCCCGATCAGATTAAAACAACACTTAAGAATTGAGACTTGAATAATATTGAAATAAAATCTCCCTAAACCATCAGAACTAAAAAATGCAATTATGGATGCCATTTTTTTATTTTTTTGATACTTGATGGACAAATTTTGAAAGTAGAAGACTTGAAACACAAGATAAACTCCAAAAGGATAGAAAATCTTCCACAAAACTGTACTTTTCCCCTCAATTTTGGCTATCGATTGCTCAAATAATGTTAGAACTGTGTCATATTAGGCTCTTTGCTTCCCCCCTCCCAAAGTAATTTTTAGATACTTTATCTTGATAATTAATTTGTCAAGTTTGAAATTCTAAATCATTTTATACATGATGTTTTCAACTTTCAAAACAAAAAAAATCTAAGTGAAGTGTTCTAATTATATAGGATTGGTAATGGCATTTGGAGCTTTACTTGTAGAAAAAAAAGAAAGATTTCTTTCTTTGCATTGCTTCTCAGATGTTACTCCCACTCTCTTATCTTAACTTCTGAGTAAATTAAGTTTTTTTTTTATCAATAAGGAAGTAAATTAATAAAGGGAAATGCATGAGCAATACATCCCCCTCAGAAGTGGCTTAAAGGGAAAACCAAAGCTTCCCAATTGAATACCCAAACAACAAATTTTACATTTGAAAATTTCGGCAAATAGGACACCCAACTGAAGAGCAAAGAAAAGGCCAATTCCAAAAGTTTCGAATCCTCCCATTTTTGTTATCAAATATTCTGGAGTTACGCTCGTTCCATATACTCCAATTCACTACAAAAGGCATGCATTTCCACAACAACTTCCCTCTTGTCGACAAAAAGCCCATAGGAGCTTGACTCCATTCACGAATGATAGCTTGGAGATCACCCTGCATAACCCATCTTCTTTTAAAAAGGTTAAGAAAAAAATTCCAAATGGATAGAGCAACTGGACAATGAACGAGCAGATGATTTGTGGTTTCTATATCCTTCCAACACATCGAGCATCTATTTGGAATCAGCATACCTCTAGCAATAATTTTTATCCACAATGAGGATTTTGCCCCAAAAATCCAACCAAAGGAAGAAACTAATCTTCGAGGGACAAGGGTCCTTTACAAAAATTTCCAACACCAAACTGCGGGTTGCCGCTGTCTTCAAAAGATTTCAAAAAGAAGTTTACTGAGAAAACCCCATTAAGGGTATTTGACCAGATCCTGCGGTCCACTGCACCAACATTCCCCAGCTCCACCGAGCCGAGCTTGAGAAATAAGGCATTTGCCTCTTCAATTTCCTAATCATTTAAGCAACACGGAAGATTTAGATTCCAAGAAGCAGGAATCGACTAGTCCCCCCAATGCGGATTGAACCCGTTTTATAGGAAGCCATAGAGAACAGAAGAGGAAAGTTTCTAGCCAAAGGAGTGGGCCCACACTAGGTATCAAGCCAAAGTCTGATCGAGCCCCATTATTAACTTTAAAGGATGTATGATCCTTGAAAGCCCCATACCCTCTACATATAGCTTTCCACACACTACAACCTTGAAAGCCCCATACTCTCTCTATATAGCTTTCCACACACTACAACCGTAAACTTCATTAGGAATTTTGCTCATCCATCCCATCTCTTCCTCTCCATACATGGAAGCAATAGTGTTCCTCCACAAAGCGGTTCTCTTTTCACCAAAACGTCATAGCCACTTGCCCAACAAAGCTTTGTTCATAATACCTAAATGCCTGATACTCAAACCTCCTTTGTCCAATGGCTTGCACATATTTTTTCAATTCATAAGATGAAATTTGAAAGACTCGTCCAAATCACCCCAAAGGAAATCCCTTTGAGCTTTTTCAAGAGCCACAATAATCGAGGATGGGGCCGGGAAGAGAGAAAAGACATACAAAGGCATACTAGCTAGCACGCTCTTGATCAAAACCAACTTTCCTCCTTAGGATAGATATTTACCTTTCCAAGTGGCAAGCTTCTTTTGAACCCTTTCCACAACCGGAGCCCACGCTACTTTGGATTTAAATTTTGCCCCCAAGGGGAGACCCAAGTACTTACCAGGAAAGAATGAAACTTGACGTCCGAGAATATTGGTGATCAAGACCGGCTTTCCTCCTCAGGATAGATATTTACCTTCTCTCTCTCTCTCTAGAAGAGAGAGAGAGAGAGAGAGAGAGAGAGAGAGAGAGAGAGAGGTTACCAATTCTACCACTCTAGTCTACACCTTCCTTGGGTTTTGCTTCACTGTTGGCTGAAATAATAAATATGACCCTTTCTCACTACAAGCCTTTTAGAATTGTTTTTACTATCACACTTGCATCCCCCAGGGAAAAAGAAAAAAAGTAGATAAGATAAGAAATTCATATAAAAGCTTCAATTCACTTCATTGAAACAAGATATATTTTTCCAACTTACAATAAAAAAAAGTCAAAGTAAAGAAGCTTGGCTGAATAAAAATTCTTCTATTTGTTAAGATAAAGATAAATTCCAGTGAATAGAGGGACTTAATTTGTTTCTTGTTGGTCTTCTAATGCGAAATCCATGAGAGAAAGGCTAGAATAAACTTCAAGATGAAAGTAAAAACAGGACACAAATAGATGAGTTAATTGTTACTTATTTTTAGTGGCTATAACAAATAATAAGTTTATATGGTTTATAGAGTTGAAAGAAGTTGTGGTGGAAATATGATGAGGAGAATGAGGGAATTTTCGAGTTTTAAAGAGCAGAGTGGCCTTAAAGAGTTGCAATTGAATGGAGCTTGTTTTACTTGGTCTGATATGTTGGTTCCCTAAAGAATGGGCAAACTGGATAGGTTTCTTTTGTCAGATTATTGGGATGCTCGATTTCCCTGCAGAAGAGGACTTCAGATCGTATTCTGATCCTGTTGAATGGTTAAGACCAGTTGCTGGGTCTGCGGCTATTCAAATTCATGAATATATGGTTGATGCATCGGGTTTTTTGGCTGAAGAACCATGACAAGTGTTCAGATTAAAATTAAAGATGCTTGTAGAGAAGCTGAATGAATATAATTTGGCAGTTTTGGGGAGGATTGAGTTAGGAAAAGGAACTCTTGGAGAAGTTAGGGAGAAAAGATAAGAAAGAAGAGGAGAGGGGTTTATCTGAGGAAATGATTTCTAGAGAAAAGAAAAAAGAACATGTCAAAAGGGTTGTTGTGATGGAAGAAATGAAATGGAAGCAAAGGGTCAAAGTTCAAAGGCTAATGAGCCATCGGATAGCAAAAATTAAGAGAAATTTTAATAATTTAGCGAGATTAAGGATAGATGGGGATATGGTGGATGACAGGGAGAGGATTAAAGAGCTCTCAGTCAGCTTTTACAAGAATTTGTACATGGATCCATGTGTCAGGAGGGCCTGGCTTAAATGGGTTGGACTTCAGAAATTTAGAAGGGCGTTAGAGAAATTGGCTCGAGAGTCCATCTTGGAGGAAGAGGTTAAGAAAGTGGTTGGGGGAAAAAGCACCTGTTTTGGATGGTTTCATTATGGCTTTTTTCAAATTGTGCTGGGATGTAACGGAGGATGATATTTTGAGGCTGGTGGAAGACTTCCGTGAGGAGGGGTTCTTAGATAAAGGGAATAATGTAACCTTTATCTTCTTAATCCCAAAGGTTGTGTGGGAAGAATATCAATGATGTCAGGTCCATTAGTCTTGTGGGAAGTACCTACAAGATTAATTCTAAGATTCTATCCTGAAGGCTTAAGGAGGTGTTAGATATGGTAATATCTCAGAATCGAGGGGCATTCATCAAAAGGTTGGCTAATTCCTGATGGTGTTATGATAGCTGATGAATGTATATATATATATATATATATATATAAATTTTGATGGATGACATAAGAATTTTATAGATCAAAATCAAGGATGTACAATGACTAGAAATGGAAAAAAAAGTAGGAAGGGGAAAGAAATACATGATCAAGCCACAAAAGAGAAGGAGAGAGGGACATGCCCCTACAAACCACTACATGGTGATATTACTACTCCCGTTTTTGACTACCATGGAGTCCCTATGCACTCTGCTTTTGGCTAGGCCATCCGCCATCGAATTAACCTCTAGGAATCCACATAGATGAGATGTTCAAGGATGAAGAGATAGAGTGGGCCTCCTTGATAAGGTGAGCAATCCTCCATGGTCTTTTAGATTTACCGATCATCCACTTAATCACACACATGGAGTCACCCTCCACCACTAGAGCTCGGTGATAGAGACCCATCAATGTGAACAGTCTTAGACCATAAAGTATTGCCTTATATTCTGCAGTGATCGCATCTCCCATTCCCAAGGGTCCAAAGTACTTCTGAATACATACCCCTTCAGTGTCTCTTATCGTACAGCTAATGAATGTATTCACTTGAAAATCAAAGTGGGAGAAATTTGGAGAACTGGTGTGCGGTGCAAATTGTGTTGACAGTAAATTAACCAACTCTCCCAAAACCTTAAGGTGTTAGGAGATACACAAATTAATATACTTCAACACCC
>JAOXJP010116178.1:0-13973 GCA_025762735.1 Platanus orientalis
ATTATATTAAGAGTGGACCGTTGAGAGTTTAAGTATTCAAATGTTATTATTTTAATGGGTATAACAATTACATGCATTTTGAAAAAATAGCCATTTTAATATTATATTAATGGTGGAGTTGTTATGTGTTGCAAACTTCAAAACAAATTTTTAAATGTTGACGGTTTGAACGACTTCATTTCACTGTTTCACATTTTAATATTGAATTTAAACCCATCTAATGGAATAATATGGATATATATGAAATGGGTGTGTCAAGGGTACTATGTGCGTATATGTTGAGAAAAACAAAGCATTGTTATTTTCTTTTAAAAAATCCTAAAAGTTCTTTGAGTTATTTTCTATCTTTGAGCAAAAGGGAAATGGTGTTGTTCGTCTTAAGCAAGTGCAAGCTAGGTACGAGGCAAAGAATTACGGTAGGCTCAATTGTATCCTGGAGACTAATTGTCTGAACCCTGTTGCACAGAGAGGGAACGATTAACGTCTTTAAGATAGCAACCTCTAGATCATGCCTTCTAGCAGAGACGATCTTGGTGATCCCCTAAAATTTTCCAACATCACATGGGAATTATCAATTTCAGAGGAATTAGTAATGGCAATGAGATCGAAGATCATAGATTTTTTATAGGATTAGATTGTCTAAAATTAAAGAGGTATTGAGATAAATGAAGACAAGGAAGGCATTAGGATAAAGGGAGAAAATGTTATAATTCCAAAATTGTCTACTCCCCATATTCCTGACTCAAAGGCTAGCACGTGATGCTTTTTTTTTAAACCCCAGATCATAACAATATCATGTAACTTGGATAGACCAATCCATACCCCGAGACTCACCTATGATTCTTAAAACATGGTTTGATCCAAGCTCTTTTATCTTGTATTGTCGTCATTTCTTTCTTTTTCATGCATTATCCTAAACAATTTCAACGAAAGCTTGAAATATTCACAATCATTCACATCTTTACAACTATACACAACGGAATATAAAACAAGACATTCTTAATCTTACAATTTTATGCAACAGAATTTTTACCTTCATTCAATACCTAACTTAACTATTTCCACAATTAAGGTATAGGTGCTCTAAACCATCTTAACCATATCAATACATGATAAACTCAAATTGAATATAGAAGATATCATATTCTATTCCATCATCATAAGAGATCCACAAAATACATGGTTACAAGATAAGTGCTCTAAATGTCACATTTTAAAGAATCATTATTATAACTTAAATGGACTAAAATAACCAAAGTAAGATCTCTCTCTTTTTCTCAATGATCACTCTTTGGAAAAATGGCGTTTCACAAGCATAAATGCCCCATCATGCGGTCTTTATCATATCTCAATCTGTGGGGTTTCAATTTGGGTAAGCTTTACAGTCTCAACAAATAATTCTACAAAAAAAAAAAAAACTTGAAATAAAAACAAGTAGGACATGATACATTCAAGACAAACATATAAAGTGAAATTACAATAAAAGTAACAGCATATGAAAAAATCATAACGAACATATTTATAAACTTTCTCTACATACGTTATTCTTTCTTGTCTTTCTTTTCACAAATCTTAGTTTTCTTTCACTTATACTCTTTCCATGTCAATTATGATATGGTCTTTCCTTATTTCCTTTACTTCTTTGTCACATAGTTCTAATTCACTTGTTACATTTTTAATCACATAGTCTTATCTTTCTTTCTTTTGTTTTCATGTATATTTCTTTAGCTTTACATTCCATTTCCTTTCTTTTCTTACATGAGTAAGTTATCATTTCTTTCATTTTCTTTCACAGTTATTTCTGTACTAGCTTATGCATTGTCATTCTTTTATTTTTCTTGTACCATCGTTTAACACCCAATGGCAGGATCTTGTCATCGATTAACTCCCAGTGATAGGATCTTGTCATCGATTAAGCCCCAATGATAAGATCTTATCATTGATTAACTCATAATGATATGATCTTCTTCATTGATTACCCCCCAATGATAGGATCTTATCATTGATTAACTCCCAATGATAGGATATTTTAATCTTTTCACTTTCTTATTACATATTATGTACATAATTTGACTTTACTTCTTGAATCTTACTTTCATTCATTCAATCTTTGTAGTCTTTTCTTATACCTTTCGTTCATTCTCATTTCATCACTTAATTGAAATATCGTATGATCTTGATATAGATCTTTGGTGTAGTTAATGCATTGATCGTATGATCATGATAGATTAAAGCCTTTACAATCACAATGATCATTGAAATATTGAAAATAAGAAAATAAATGTGTCAATGGATTCACAACGATCAATAAGATACTTAATCAAGATATATCATATGAGAACAATAATCTTACAAACACTTTTCACTTAGTGCATTAGAAAGCAAGTCCAACTTCAAAGATTTCTTGTAAACAATCAATAAAATGATTACTCATAATGGAAAAAAGAATTATGAGAAATAACCAATGATCTATAATCAAAATCTCCATGACATATTTATATAATGAAACAATTCATCAATATATTTGGATTTATTACTTGAAAATAAGACATCATGGAGCAATTGAAAATTAACAAAGAAATTCATAGGATTCGATCATACAATAGAAACTTCATAACTAACAAGTATTAATCATGGATAAAACAATATAGGTCCCCAAATAAACAATATAATTTAATAAAATTATGATGCTTCATTCCCAATCTCTTAAAACATTCTCAATCACCATCTAATTCTCCATTAAACCTGTATTAAAACATAGATCTAAGTATTAGAGAAGAGAATTTGTCATACTTGTCATAAAATCACTACATCCCTAAGAAAACTCTTAGATCAAGGACATAAAGAAACTAATCTATTCATAAAAATTCGATCAAACAATAATAATGAAAGATCCAATAAAATTCTAAGATCTTAGAGATGAATTTCATGTACTTTTTGGATAATCACTTACATCTAAGATCCTAAGAAAGAAATTTAAATACTTAATACATAATTACTTACAACAATGAATTCCTTCACCAATCTCAATCTCCTCCTTGAATGGCTTCTTTTAAGCTCCAATTCTTTCATCTTCTATAATAACAATGAAGATCTATCATGAGAACAATAGGATTTCATGAATTTCAGAAGAAATTAATTCATTCTTCCATAGATGAGCTCATTGTACCAAATTGGGAATCTTCTTCTTAATTTCTCTTCAAATTCCTCTTTCTCCTCTCTTTTCTTCATTTCTTTTGTTTTAGATTCAAGGTGTAATTCAAGTATACATTGTTGATGTATATTGTCAATTCCATATTATAAAAATACATGGAGTGATAGATTAGGCATGGCATAAGCACATTGCATATCTTAGTCATGTCTGTAATCATCAAGTGGTTGGTTTTCAAGTTGGAAGACGAGTTCCATCACTTGAAGCCGAGGATGATCCATTCCCAAGTCTGTCAAGGTTCGAAGTCTTGAAGACCCGAGGTTCATCAAGCTCAAGAAGGTTTGTAAAGGTATATAATATAATAGTCATAGGTTAAAAAGCCCAAAAGACCTTTACATAACATTATGGACCAAAACATGCCGCCTACATAGATTCCCAAGTGAGTGGGAGTAGGAACAAAGCTTGCTGGCAGAAAAATAGGGGAATCGGATCGATCTGGAGGGTGTCGAATCAATCCGCACTTAGCGGATCGATCCGTTACTTACCAGATCGATCCGGTAAAGCTTGGTTGTCTCATACTAAGACATTGGATCAATCTATGGATGCCAGATCGATCCGCAATCGCAAAAATTCAAAAATAAAAACATATCTACGTCTGCTATTTCTTGACCGTTGGGATAGATGCCAAATCAAGGGTGCACGATTATGATCGTCCCCTATAAGTATGAGAGAAGCTCAAAGGAGCTCTCTAACTCTGATGAACATAAAAGAATACACCAAGGTAAAGAGAAGAAGATCTTAAGAGAGAGAACAAGGCATTCTACCTCACTACCAAGTTGGTTCCATTCATGAGCAACCATTGAAGATCAAGGAACCATTTAAGTGCGTCCCCAGCACTCTATATTAGAAGAACAAGTAGAGGGAAGCAAGGTGAAGAGTTTACTCCAAAGTAAACCCTTGAGAGAAACTCCAAGAAGCAAAAAACACTCTTGAAAGCTTGGTAGAACAAATAGGCATACAAGCTCAACAAATTAGCAACCACCTACATGACCATCAAGCAATACACAAGCCTCTTGAGGTAATTTGTATTGATTTCTAAATTTAATTTTAGACCATAACACCCGTTGGAGACACCGGGTGTAAACCATAGCACTACCGTCAGATACACCGGTAGTGTAAACCATACTCGCTAGAGACACCGGGAGTAGAGCTTGCCTTAACAAGTAGCAGGTTTTAGAATTTTAACCTTGACTGTAATGCAATTCTATCTTAATAAAATTTAGTAGCTCGTTGGTGAGCTTTGAAAGTGAATGCAGGCACGAGTGCCAAACCACTAAAAAAAGGGTGTTGTGTGATTGCTTGTGTGTGTATTGCCTCTTCTCTCCATCTTTACATGGCATGTTTATCATTTCATGTATGATCTTTTACATTTGAAATTAAGTAAGAATTTAAAGTGATTAAAAGATCCAAATTGCAAATTGCCATTGCATTGCACTTGTAACAATTGAATTATATTTTAAAATGCATCAAATTCCAAGAATCATTATAACATCTAAAATTGGAATTTAAATTGGGGGTAACTGTAAAAGAATTTTTATAAATCCTATTCACCCCCCTCTAGGATAAACCTGGACTTTCATACATTTCATCATCTAAGGTCATCACATGTTTATAGAGTCTTCCTCATGTGTTGGATATGTTTTTAAGTGGAAAAAATGCAATTCACTCATTTTTACGGAATTTTTTAGAACTTCCAGGCATGACCTAACATGGGATCCATGATGATCGGTCACATGTTATCCCAAATTCATTGTTTAGGTTAGCTTCAAAATTTGTCAAGTTCATGACTTGTCTTTGCTTCCTCACTTCTGATTCATTTTATTGGATTTCAAACACCACAATAGACTTTCTAAAATATATTTAAAGATGTTTTTACCCTCATATATAATTATTTACATTTTTACCCTTAGAATGTGCTTCGTGGTATTACAACATGGGAGAGTAGACAATCTGGGAGTAGAACATTTTATTTTCCTAGGATAAAATGGTATCTCAATTGAGGTTTATCAATTGCATGGGAGATGATGGCTTATCAAAGTTGCACGAATTATCATGAGATCAAGCTTATAAGTCCTAAAATGAAACTTAGGGAGAGAGTTATTGAGCATAAGCGGGGCATGGGATCCATGGGCATCTTCACATGGCTTATGGGTCTCTCTCAAACTAAATTATTAATCCGAGTTTAATTAAATCCCACAAATTACAATCATGCCAGATAACATATTGTAATTAAATCCCTCCAATCATATTTAATCACACTTATTATATTCAAGGGAGCTAATCTTGAGAAGGTATCTTCATTTGTGGAGGGTGGATCTTCAAATTGTCTTGATGTGGCTTTAATAATTGAATTAGGAGTGTTTGTGTGTGTGTGTGTGTGTGTGTGTGTGATGATGGTGATCATGGATAGAACAGAAAATTGTTTATTAAATTCAAGTAGAAAAGTTTCAAGACTAGCACTTTTTCTTTTCACTTGCACCCTACGCTACCAATAACATATTCGTTGACACAGCTGCGGCACTATTATCTCTAAGGGATCACTGGAAAAACACGCCACCAAGCTGGAATTTGTCAAATGATCCTTGTGGGGAACAGTGGGAAGGAGTCATTTGCACTGACTCCAGGGTGACTACATTGTGGGTCTTCTTCCAGCCTTAATTATCTTCATCATAATTGACCTTTTATGTAGTAATATTTTCCTGCAAATTTCATTGAATTCTTTCCTCCCAATCAAATAACCGATCCTTTAAATTAATGCTTTTCAGGCAATTATCAGCAATGGGCCTCGTGGGTACACTAAGCGGTGATATCGGGCAACTCACTGATTTGATATCGTTGTGAGTTACTCTCTTCTTCCCAAAGTGAGATATATTAACTGTAAATCCCTGGTTTATTCAGCTTACAGAATTTGTGAAACTTTGTTATCACAGGGACCTGTCATTCAACCAAGGCCTTACTGGTTCCATTTCTCCATGGATAGGAAATCTGCAAAAATTAAACAATTTGTAAGATCCCACAAGCTGGTTGTGGCCCAGTCATTTATTTTTATTGTAAGAGATTGAATCTGTTTGGAATAGACAAATTCATTTTTCTTATTATATAAATTTTTTTCTGACCGCAGGGTCCTTGCTGGCTGCAGCTTCACTGGTATTCTCCCAACTGAATTGGTTAATCTAACAGAGCTATACTTCTTGTAAGAACTCTGGAGAAAGATCAATCATCATTATGAAAGGTGTAGAACATCGACACAGTTAACATATATCTAACTAACTTTCGTTCTACACTTATCTCCTTAGGATTCTTCATTCAAACAACTTCACTGGTTATATACCACAATCCTTGGGTAACCTTTCCAAACTTTGGTGGCTCTCCCTGTCGAACAATTATCTAACAGGATCTCTTCCTGTCTCAACTACAACTTCCCTGGGATTGGACCTCCTTCTAAATGCCACTATCTTGTGAGTACTTCTGTTTTTAAGTTACTTGAATCACCTAAAATTAAAAAAAGAAAAGAAGAGCATCCCTGTTTCACATCATACACACTAAGAAATTATTGTTATATTGTATGAATTGACCTTTTATTTTGGATGCTTAAAGCCATTTGGAAGATAACCAGTTATCCGGTCGCATCCCGCCCAAGCTTTTCAACTCTAATATGGCATTGAAACGTTTGTAAGTTTGTAGCTGCCCATCAGATGATTATCTCCCTTGTCTCTACTTATTTTTGACTACTTGGGCTTCTTACCTGTAGACAATTAGGTGGGAATCACTTCAGTGGGAGTATCCCAGATACCTTAGGACTTGTTCAAACCCTTCAGATTCTGTAAGTGCCCTCCAGTCAAATCCTCTCTCTCTCTCTCTCTCTCTCTCTCTCTCTCTCTAAGTCCTCTGTTCTCATCCTGCTTTTCCTTGTCTCAACTAGATTACATATACACTTTCACATTTTGTAACAGTCAGCTCGATAGGAACTCTCTCACAGGAGCAGTCCCATCCAGCATAAACAATCTCACAAAATTGAGTATATTGTGAGTACTTCTTTTTGGATTATCGGAAAATGTAGTGGCTTTGTCCCATCTTGGTGATCGACACCAACTTTGCTTCCATCTGCTCCCTTGTTCTTTTTCAGGAATTTGGCAAATAATCAACTGACAGGCCCATTACCCAACCTAGCTGGAATGGACCTCAGTAACTTGTAAGAAGACAGCATGGGGAGTTCCCATAATCTGAGTGAATCGATGTCTCAAACTCATGTGTATATTCTTACTCATAGCATCACTGCTAAACTGATCAAAGGTGGTTTCATGGTTTCACTTCCCAGGGACTTAAGCAACAACTCATTTGCCCCTTCAGAAGCACCAAATTGGTTCTCAACAATGCCATCTCTTAGAACTTTGTGAGTTTCTTAGTAACCAACTGATCTTTCATAATATATTGGACCTGCTCAAATAAATGATCCAATGTGGGAACTCTCCTGATGATGGCTGGCTAGGGTTATGGAGTATGGAACACTTCAAGGTCCAGTGCCACAAAAGCTCTTCAGCCTTTCATGGCTAGAGGAAGTGTAAGTGTTAGAATGGAGTAGGAAAATCAATGAAGAAACTCTTTCAAACACAAAAAAAAATTTCAATTTAACTCCTGCAAGTTTGTGATAGGAAACTGGGGAACAATGCATTCAATGGCACTCTAGACTTGGGAAATCCAACCAGCCAACGACTGAAGCTTGTTGATTTGCAAAAGAACTCTATTTCCTCATTGGTGTTGCGCTCTGGATGGCCAAATACCCTAATGTGAGAGCATGCAGAAGTAGATGGCCTTCTTATTTCTTGTTTTTTTTTTTTTTTCCAGTAGAATACATGTAGTCACACATATACTATAACATGCCATCACCATTTTCTCATGTTTTATTCATCAATGTATGTAGAAAACTTAACGGAAACCCGGTGTGCACGGGTGCTCTCTCGAATACTAGCTACTGCCAGCTTCAACAACAAGTATCAATGCCTTATTCCACAATCAAGCCTAACAGAACATGGACCCGGTTCTACAAAACCGCATTCACATGGCACGAGAAGGGGTATTTGCCAGTCCCACTGCTTATGGCCCGCCCAACCAAGGTCTAGCAAAAGACAAACCAGCATGCTACTCTCTAAGGAAGTATTAAGGTTACCCTTGTGGCAAAATATAAGGCTTGATGAGTGTAGTGATTGAGACATTATAGATCTAAAGGTACATTAAAACCACACTTGTGTGATGACTTAGTTTCCTTTTGTAATAAAAAAGCCTAAAAGCTTCAGATGGAATGTGATGGCTATGAGTGCAGAGGCCTTCTCATTTATCCGTAAGTATGTTTTATGATATGGGTTTCTTACTCTCCTCCATATGTGTGTTTTCTTCACTAATTCTCCTATCTTCTGTCAACCTCTTGTCATTAATTACCCGGTATAATTCGATTTCTACCGTCAAATAATCGGGTAAAATCTTTAATATTAAATGAGAATGTAAAACTCCATATGAGAAATACATTCATTTAATACATTTTTTTCTTTAAAAAACCGTGACAATAATATGAATTATTTTGTATAAATTAACCATATTGAATATGTATATCTGCATACCACATCCTTTGTTAAATATATTTTGAAATGACACTTGCAAATGCCCTGTTTTCCAAACTGATAACAGAGCATCCGCATCCTCCACAAACACCACCTACCTCGTCCATTTTGTAAAAATACTGGGACCATCATTTGCTAGTCCTCTAGCCTTGATGACACTCTGCATTGAAAGTGGTCAACTTTTCTTATTGAGCCTGCAGCTAGCCCCAAGTGTTGTAGTATTTTAAAAATTCAAATAACAAAGGGACTAAAAACTTGCTCCCAAGAGTAGGTTTCGAAACCTTTTCACATGATTAGTTTTCATGTGGTTTTTGTGGTCAAAAGCTGACACTACCACCTACTGCAGGCTGCAACTCCACGAAAATTTGATGGGATTTGTCACTGCTGCCACTTTGCAAAATGAAACAAAAGGTAAGTAAATTAAACTATCAAAGAATGTGATGCGACAAATCTCACGTAATACCACATTTTCTCTAAAAATATAAGATGTGATTGCAAAACAAAGTGAGATGGAATCTGGTGGAAAAATGCACCACCTGAGAGGAAGAAGGAGAAAGCATAAAGGTGAGGTTAGGTCACGGGTGTAAAGCCATTAATGAATTTCAACAACTCCTTGTTTCTCTATTTTCATATTTAAGATTTTTGATTTAAAACCACCTATAAACCTCTTCGATGGATTCCTCTTTTTTATTTCCATTTGGACTTACAACTGTCAATCAGGACGAGCTAAGTTGGGCTGAGGTCTGCCCAAACTTAGCTCAAAATGTTTTACCCAAGCCCGAATTCTGCTTGAATAAAACTTTGGGCCTAAAAGTTGAACCTAAACTCAGCCCATTTTAAAACAATAGGCTTTGGTCCGAATTTGGGTTATCCAAATTAAAACTCTTTTCTTAATTGTTGGGCTGATTTTAAGCCCATAATTGCCCCTAAATATATATTATATGGGTTTTTTTTTAATAGTTGATACTTGAACTATTTGATTTTAAGCCCATTAGTTTTCATGTGATTTTTGTGAACGAAAGCTAAAGCTTCCACCCCTACAACTTTGCAAAAAAATTGATAGGACTTGTCACTGCAGCCCACTTGCAAAAAGAAACAAAAGGTAAGTTAATTAAACTATAAGATGTGATTGCAAAACAAAGTGAGATGGAAGCTGGTGGAGAAAGGATCAGTGAGAGGAAGGAGAAAGCATAAATGTGAGCTTTAAGTTGCGGGTGTGAAGCCATTAATGGATTTCAACAAGTCTTTTTTTCTCTATTTTCTTATTTAAGATTTATGGTTTAAAACCACCTATAAACCTGTTCAGTGGACTCCTCTTTTAGATTTTCATTTGGACTTACGGCTATCAATTAGAACAAGCTATGTCGAGCCGAGGTCTACTCGAACTCAGCCCAAATAAAACTTTGGGCCTAAAAGTTGGGCCTGAACTCAACCCATTTTAAAACAATTGGCTTCAGGCTAAGTTCAGGATGCCCAAATTAAAACTCTTTTCTTAGTTTTTGGGCTGATTTAGGCCCATTATTGCCCCTAAATACATATTATATGGTTTTTTTTTTAAAGTTGATAGTTGAACTATTTGTTGATTATGGATCCAAAAAGAATATATATATATATATATATATATATATATATATATATATATATAGCATATAAATAAAATTATTATTTGCAAACTAGATCAGGCCGGACCAGGTCTCGGGCTGAACTTGAACCTGCCTAAACTTAACTCAAATAAAACTTTAGGCTTAAAAAGTTGGGCCCAAATTTAGCCCATCGCAGAAGTAGGTTGGCCTAACCTGATTATTTTTTGAGCTGGACATGTTGGGCTTCGAGCTAACCCGGCCCAATTGAAAGCCTTATTTGGACTGTGTGCTCCCAAGATAATTATGTTGTCCATGGTTGAACAGAACATCTCATATTAATCTAACCTTAAGGGCAGAAGTATTTGAGAAATATGTGTTCGTCTATGCTGAGTCATGTAAACTTGTAAAGAGACAGGAGTTATCTTCAAATTGGATTTTATGCTTGAGTTAGCTTGGCCGCATTCCTTATCATATTAATAGGAAATCTCAACTACCTTCAAGAAGTGTAAAAACGGTGTCTTCCATGATTGGGACAACTGGTTATATTCTGTAAGTTTTCTTGCACTTACACACCTTATGTTTTGGCTCCCACAAGTAAGAAATCTAGCTCCCACAAGTTGGCTCCCCCGAGTAGGAAATCATCCCACTTGTTGCAACTCTTTTGGATAAATGAATTTCACCTAAGATAAGGTCATTATGAATGCCCAAAAGGGGGTATCGCACCCCTCTTCCTTATGATAACACCGTTCTACACCTCGAAGGGGGGTCCTCTTAATGCATATATAATGTGATCTATGTTTACGTGCAAGTTTAGGAGTTGCCACCAGTCAATGAGGTTTGACTGGACACCTTTTCAGATTTTTCCTGATAGAGACCTGAACACATTCAAACACAAGGTAAAACCAAAGTGTAGAGGCAGTTTCGAGGGTTCGATTACGATTGGGGAACATGTTAGGCTCCCCAATCTCCCTTAACTTATACAGTTGTGTACTTATTCTGTTATATCAAATTGCTTATCATAGCCAATTTGATCCGATCGCACCTCTTCAGATGACTTAAAGAATTAAATGGGCCATTGAATGGCATTTGCAAGTTGAATAAAGAGATGCAATGTATTTTCACATGATGCCAAGAGCTAATTATCGGGTGAATATAGGAGATGCCTTAGTTCTCGGGTATGTATGTAATGAATAAACATGTACATTAATAAATAAGAAACCCCTTATGGATATACACACACATAATTTCATTACGATGTGCTACCTTGAGTTATATTGTACAAGCAAAGTCCCAAAATTCTTACATCACTTTTTCATCAATTGATCCCCCCCCTCTTTGCGTTGATTTATCATTGCACCTAGAATCATTCATGATCATGCAAAATTCCACATTTTCTAAGGCATGTTGGAGTGGTTTAGAGGACCATTTTGGTCAAAAAAGTGTACTTCAAACTCGAGGAGGGACAAACAATCGTTTAAATGACTACACCCAAGGCTAAGTTAGGTGGTTGTTCAAACAACCACCCACCTTGGGTTGGCAGTTGTTCAGATAACCACCCTGTCACGACCCGGATTCGAGCCCCTTATCGTGGTCCAAATCCAGATTATGACATTTGGCAACACACCCCGAGCCCGGATCTCACATTGGGATGATTCGGACTTAGAGGGTGTCCCACTCTCTCTTCATTCGAGTTCTTTTAATTTTTGGCTCTCTATGTCTTTATTTCTTCAAATCACAAGATAACTCACAATGAAATATAAAATACTATCATTCATTCACCATAAAGTAGTAGAAATAGGACTAGTCATAAGACCATGATTTAACACTCCATGCCTTGTTCCTATCATAAAAGCATACAATCCACAAACTATCATTGCCTAATATAATCCTTTACAATGGAAATGAAATCCAAAAGATTAAACATCCATAAAATACATAGTTTCAAGGTCAATAATGTGTTTCCATGCTAAATGAAATCAAAATCTAAATAGAAACTGAAGTTCCCTAGCTCTCTTTCTTCCATCTAGTTGTGGCTCCATTTGTGCACCCGCCCACTAATTCGTAATATAAAAGATAGTGTCAATTTGGATAAGTTTGATGAGTTATTCAATAAGTTATACAAGACATACACAAAAATAAGGATAAGTACAAATGGAGCACAATTACGTGAACGGACAAAAGACATATAGGCATGTATGCATTGGTATTACATAATTTGTAAAGTATAGATCATATGAAAGTAGAAGTAAGGCCACAAGTATAAATACAATGCTATGCATGTATGGAATTCAAATCACAATACATTCGGAATGCACTTCAAAACAGAGTATGTGGGAATCACTTTGCAAAATAAAGCATAGTTGATGCATAAACCTCTTCTTTATAAAAACAAAGCATATATGACTTACAAGTTATCTTCTTTTTGAAACAAGACATATTGGTTTGCAAACCTTTTTCTCTTTCAAAACAAAACATATTAGGTTCATAAATGTAACGCCCTGCACATGTTTGCACACACTTAGTATGATTTAAATCCACATATAATGACTTGTTATTGTATGGGCACCTTGATTCACCGTGTTCAGCACAAATCTACAGTGCAGATTAAAATGCCCCCGAATTCATGGTGCACTAAGGGGAGCCAATGCAATACCCACTATCAGTGCACATATCAACCTCTCCACGTCTACAAGACATTCATTACACTTGGTTGAAGAAAAGGCAACGTCTCGGATTTGGGGCTATAGGAGATATATATAGAGCAGTTCGAGGCCTTTATAACTTGTTACATGTCTCATTATAAGAGGACCAAAACTTTTTTTTTCTTTTAAATGGGTCCCATTTAAGAGATTAACTACACCAAGAATCAGGTTGAACATATGATCCTAACCATGTAATTTTCAGTTGATATTAAATAACTAGAAAATGTTCTAATAGAGCTTCAAAAAGCCCCAAAAAATAATTTATGGATTAGAGAGTCGAAATTCACCTGAGCATGCTAATGCATGATTGTATGCTCTCTTTTAGGTGGATCCCATTCAACAATGGCTCATCATCCTTTGAAGTTATTTGAAATTTGGGCTCATCTATGGGTGTTATTGTAGGTATTCATAGAAATAATTTATGTATTAAATAATTTGCTTGAGGATCAATCAGCGGGGATAGCTCAGTTGGGAGAGCGTCAGACTGAAGATCTGAAGGTCGCGTGTTCGATCCACGCTCACCGCAATTTTTAGAAAATTTACCTTTAAATGTTTTATGGATCCGACCAATTGATTTTTTGTAGGTATTTACCTGTCTGCTAAACTCAATTTGTCTGTCCCCCGTATCCCCAAACACAAAAGGTGAGGTATATAGGATTAAAACTGTAAAAAGAGTTTTCAAATGAAAAAATAGGTACCCATAAGTAGGGCTGTCAACGAGTGGGCGAGATTGAAGTCTTGAACCTAGATTTGGGTTCCTTTTCTAAGTGAGCCTAATGTCACGGACTTAGCTTTTCCAAGCTCCTTAGACCGTGTGGCACTTGTGCTACTCTTGCTCCTAGTAGACAAGTCAGCCTTCCTT
>JAOXJP010116189.1:0-13972 GCA_025762735.1 Platanus orientalis
TTATACCAAGTGCTAGGTCTAGTCCCTTATTCTCAATGTTAAATTTGGCTACCATATGTGCCACATTATTTCTAGTCCTACTAGCATGGTTCAAAATAACATTTTCAAACTTATTAAGGAGCATTTTGCAGTCATTAATGCAATTCTCAATTTTTTATTGACATTCCTCCAAAGGTTCTTTCATTGCATTGATGGTAATCTTTGAGTCGCCTTCTACCACAATCTTTTTGACACCCATGGAAACGGCCGTCTGTAGTCCAAGTAGTGCAGCCTCACTTTCAGTTTGTAGGGGGGAACATATGCTTCTTTGCTTTTGCCTTATTATGAGACATTCCTTCTTTGAGTTCCGTATGACTATTCCTATGCTTGCCTTCTGATTTTTTGTAGATATAGTTCCATTAAAGTTCATCTTCACAAAGTCGTCCTTTGAGGGAGTCCATCTTTTTTCCTCATTTTTCTCCATTTCCTAGGTTCTTGCCAAAATTTCCAGATCCTTTATTTGCCTGCATGCACTAGACAGTAGTGCATTTATATTCTATGGTTTTCTATTAAATATTATCTCATTCCTATATTTTCAGATAGTCCAACAATATATTGATATACATTTACAAATCCATTTTCTTTCTTTCTTTGTTATTCCTTCCATATGCATCCATTTGTTTAGCCACTCTTTAAAGGATATGACATTTAGGCAAGAGTTCCTTATAGTTAGCATTGAGGCATGCCATACTTGTTCTACTCTTGGGCATGTAACAAGGTTGTGCAATATTGTTTCATTATTTTTATTACATATAAGACAAATTGGTTCCACATTAATTTTCCTCTTTATTAGGTTGTCTCTTGTTGGTAGTACATTATTGCATGTTTTCCATATTAAGTGTTTTATTTTTGGTGGTATGTTCAATTGCCATAGTTTTCCCCAAGGGAAATTAATTTGGGTATTGTTAGTAGGGTTTGTATTATTTATATTATTTTCCATAGTTCTATTAATATGTTCTCTATTTGTTTCATTATCTGTGTTTATATGGTTATCTATTAAATTTCTATTGATTATTTCTTGTGTGTTTAATCTTCTTATTTCATTGTTGTTTTCATTTTGTTGTCCTTCATTGTCATTTACATTATTTATATTATTTTCCTTATCAGTTACCTCTGTATAGTAACCTGACTTGACTATGTATTGTTCTTTTTTTTTATCATGGTACCATATAATTCTATCTTCTTGGTTATTTTGGCTTAGGAATATTTTCTTAATTTCACATATTTCTTCTTCTGATATATGTTCTAATATTTCTTCATTCCAACATCTTTCTCTAGTATCTATTATATCACTTACTTTTTCGTTTTGATTATTATGTGGCTTTATGCTTCTAATTTTCATTCTTTCTATTGTTGGTATCCAATTATCTTCCCAAAAATTTATTTTTTCTCCGTTTCCCACTTCCCACCTTACTCCTTTTTTAGGAGATCTCTTCCTTTTAGTAAGCTTTTCCACAACCATGAGCTATTGTTGTTATATTTCACATCCATAAAATTTTTGTTTATAGCTATGAAGGTCTCTAATTCCTAATCCTTCATCTGTCTTATTCTTCGGTAGTGTTTCCCATTTTATCCAATTTATTCTTTTTTCACTTTCTTTCTGTTCCCACTAGAAGCTTCTTTGTTTTTTATCTATGTTTTTACATAAATTTTTTGGCATTAGAAAGCATGAAATTGCATAGGACAGGAGGGTTGTTATTATAGATTTTAATAGGATTTCTTTTCTAGCTTGATTTAATAGTTTCTCTTTGCATCCTTATAATTTTTTTATCTACTTTATCTTCTATATATGAGAATAGTTTTATTTTATTGTTTCCTAAAGTTGATGGTAAACCTAGATATTTCCCTGAGTTGCTTGCTTGTTTTATTCCTAGTTCTTTGTTTAAAATGATAGTTTTGCTGGGTTTCTATGGCAAAGCCATGCTTTGTCTCTTTTGCTTATGTATCTATTGTGATACATAACCTTATGAGATAATTATATCATTTGCCCCTATGCTTGGATAAAGATGGAATTCTCATAAGTTTCACTACGAATTATAACTTTCATCCCTAGTTTGGATAATAGTTATAATAAACAAATATTTCATAGTTTATGGAGTTGATTGCATCATTTGTCCCTTTTCTAGATAAGGCTACAAGCACCATATCCCTTATAAATTGTGGAATAGATTGTACCTTTTGCCCCCATTTTAGACAAAAGTTATGAATAATGAGACTCACAAAGAGGTTTTGGGAAGCTCTCTCTAGAAAAGTTATGGGACCTTAGAGGGTTGTTACTACATACAATTTATGAATTCGTTTAAGGGTTTATATCATTAATTGATAGGGATGTAGGCTATGGATTGATTTGTAATGTTGTCATCGTCCAAAGTGAGCAATATTGCATTCTTACATCCTTTGCCCTTGTTCTGGAAAGTTTACAAACTGGAGGAGTCAATGAGAGATTTTGGGTAACATTCTCTAAAAAGCCATGGGACCTTGGAGGGTTAATGCTATAAATTATTTATAAATACTTTGAAGGGCTTATATCATAAATTAATGGAATATATAGACTATGCATTGAATCTATAATAGTGTCCTCGTCTGTGAACCACACTATAGTTTTTAAGACCAATCAAAGCCTGGGTGGGATCCTATAGGATTGGTTGTTGTGCCTTACCCCGTAATGACATCCTAGTCACTATCACAGGAGGCATATCACACAACGTTTGAAAGGAATGTGACTCGTACTTATGTCCCAATATAAGCCTTGTCATGAAAGTGGCTTATGATTAATAGATTGGGTTATTGAAGCGGCGGCATATTTGGTCGGCAACACAATTGGGAGATGTTGTCATGCTCTCTTCAAAAAGCTATGGGGGTCGAAGTTAACCATGCTCGACAATAGTTGTTTGAACCTTATATAATGTTGAAAACGTGGTTCAAAGTATTGTTAGTCTTAGGGATTTGAGTTTATAACATTACCTGTGTTGTGTCAAGTAATACTACAAGCTGACCTTAACATGTCTTGTGGCAGATAACTAGCTAAATAAAGGGATCATTAATTGGTTTGACCTACAATAGGATAAACTGGAATGCCCCCTATTGCATGAATGTGGCCTTTGACAGGACTCTACAGGAGATGTTGTTATGCTCTCTCTAAAAAGGTGTGGATAGTCTGGATCAACCGGGTGCTATGAGGGCGATTTTCCATTCTTAGGTGAACACAGTTGCTTGTGTTATAGACTTGAAAATTACACAGACTTATGGAACAAATTGTGTCACTTGCTTGTCCGATCGGTAAGTATCGTGGTTCTACCATTCCTTACAATGTCCTGATGTGACAAGTTGTAAGTAGAGGGCTTAAACATGAGTTTTTAAGGTTTTCTTTGAAAGTCATGGTGATTTTAAAAAATCAATGCTATGTATTTCTTGTGTGAATTCTATTTAAGGGTTTACATTTTGCAAAAAGATAGGCTATGGGATGAATGACATTGCTCACACCTAAGGAGTAGATGCTGACTTGCCTTCTTTTAAGATCATAACCAATGTGAAGTTATCGAACCTAAGTGGCATGATCAAGGTTTGTTGGGAGAAATTTTTAAGCCTGCTCTAAGGTTCGAAAGATCAATGCTAAATATTATGTCATGATTACCTCTAAAGGATCATTTCATGGACAATAGATAAGCTATGGTATGATGTTCTGACACCTAACTACACCCAAACAGTTAGGATATTAGGGAGATTGTCTTTCTTGTAACATCATCACAGACATGACGTTAGTGAACCTGAGTAGTAGACAAGGCTTTAATTAGGAGAAAAGAAATTTTTTAAGCTTACTCTAAAAGCTATGGTTATCCCAAAAGATCGGTGCTACATATTATGTCATGGCTACCTTTAAGGGATTACATAATGAACAATAAATAAGCTATGGTATAATTGTGATATTGCTCACGCCCGAAGAGCAGCATCAATAGACTTTACCTTTCTGTAACACCACATTGACATGGAGTTACTGAACCCAAATGGCTGACAGGGCTTATTGGGAGAAAAGTTTCTAAAGCTTGCTCCAAAAGCTATGGTGATCCCAAAAGATCAGTGCTAAATATTATGTCATGAATACCTCTAAGGGATCACATCATGGATAATAGATAGGCCATGGTATGATTGTGATATTGCTCATGCCCGAAGAGTAGCATCAATATAATTTTCCTTTTTGTAACATCACATTGACGTGAAATTACTAAACCTAAATGGCAGACAAGGCTTTAATTGGGAGAAATATTTTTAAGCTTGCTCCAAAAGCTATGGTGATCCTAAAAGATCGGTGCTAAATAATATGTCATGACTACCTTTAAGGGATTACATCATGGATAATAGATAAGCTATAGTATGATTGTGACATTGCTCACGCCCAACAAACAGTGTCAATAAACTTTGTTGATGGTTGGTCTATTAGCCTAAGACTTTTGTGGCCTAGATCAGTCTAATGGTTTGATTGATTGATTTTTTTAGAAAAATTTTTGTTTGTTGTGTGTTTTTTTTTTTTTTGTGGTGGCCTTGGTCGGCCAAGATTTGCTTAGACTATGGCCTTTAAGATGGCCTCAAGGATAATTTGTGGCCTTCAAGATGGCTAGATTTTTTAAAGCAGCCTTCAAGAGGACCTCAAGGTCTGTTTTGATGATGGCCTTCAATGTAGCCTCAAAAAGTTTTTTGGAAGGGGCCTTCAGTATGGCCTCATAGTTTGTTGATGTGTTGTTTTCCTTTTAAGGGGGCCTTAAATATAGCATAACAGTTTGTCTGAATGTGGCCTTCAATATGGCCTTAATGACTATTTTGAACATGGCCTTCAAGATGGCTTGATGATTGTTGCAAGCGGCCTTCAAAATGGCCTCAAGGGCTATTTTGAATGCGACATTCAAGATGGCCTGATGATTATTTAAAAACGGGCTTCAAAATGGTCCCAAGGGCTGTTTTGAATGCGACCTTCAAGATGGCCTAATGATTGTTTGAAAGTGGCCCTTAAAATGGTCTCAAGGGCTATTTTGAATGCGATTTTTAAGATGGCTTGATGATTATTTAAAAACGGCCTTCAACATGGTCTTAATGGCTGTTTTGAATGCGGCCCTCAAGATGGCCTAATGATTGTTTGAAAACATCCTTAAAAATGGCCTCAAGGGCTGCTTTGACTGTAGCCTTCAAGATGGCTTAATGATTGTTTGAAAATGGCCTCAAGGGCTTTTTTAAATGCAACCTTCAAGACGGCTCTCTGTTTTGAATGCAGCATATCTCGATACTTTGTTGTTGGAGCATGACCAGATTGATTTATTGATGATCTGAACTATAAGTTGTTTGTGCTTACTACTTTCCCATGAGGGACCCTTATTCTGAAATCCCTATGAAATGGTTCGATCATGTCCCTTAGGACTTTCGGACAGGGATTAGGTCTTGTATGTTTGATCTAGAAAATTAATTGGATATTATCTACATATGCCATGAATAATGGTTCTTTCTTGAATGTGGATCAGAGTTGGTTCATAGGGCAAAAATGATGAATTTTCCTTTTCCTTTGCTATACTTGAATGTCTGAAAGACGTGTAATTTAGAGTGCCATTTATGGTCTTCACTCAAAATTTGAACTTTATTGCTCTCTTTTTTGCCCTTGTCTAAAAGAGTACTAACAAGCCTAGGTTAGAGTGCCATTTTTGGTTTTCACTCTAAGCTCCCTTTTTTCTATTTTGCCATTGCTTATATTTGTGTCTGGGTCTGAGGTATTCGAACTATATGATTTATACTTTGCCAAAATATGATTAAATGCCTGATTTCTGTACTTTGACTTGTGCTCAAAATTTCCTTAAAATATAGAGAGATATGAATAATTTTGCAAGGCACAATTTTGAGGGAACATTTTCATGGTTATGTACATGAGTTCCAAGCTCGAAAGGAGATTATGGTTCTCTAGAAATTTTCTTTGTACTTTGGCTGAGATTGGGAGATTTCCCTTTTTCAAAGAGATGGTCATATCATGTTGGAAGAAAATCATGGTTCTTTATAAAATCCTCTAGAGAATTCATATTTGCCGAGGATTATTTTTCTTACTTCTCTTTCTTTTTTTCTTCTCCATTACGTTCTTCCAATAGGAACGACGATTTGAGGGGAGTTTAACATGAGAATAGATGTCTCAACATAAACTAATCAAATGCCTTTTTATTCTAAGATCTTCTCAGCACAAGTCAAGTTACATAAATAAGGCAAAATATCTCTTCACTTAATCTAAGTTAATAAATCTAGGTAAATCCTGCCTGTCCATGTTTCTTAAGAGTAAAGCACCACTCGATAATTTTTCTTTTATAATGAAAGGCCCTTCATAATTTGGTTGAGACTGCCCTCAAGGTGCTTATTCATGTGGGAGAACCTTTTTGAGGACAAGGTCACCTTCTTTTAGATCTCTGGGCCTAACCCTTTTGTTGAAAGTTGTTGCCATACACCTTTGGTAGGCCTGTCCATTGTTGATTGCCTATAGTCTCTTTTCATCAATGAGGTTTACGTGATCATGATGAGTTTGTGCCCATTCTGACTCTAGAACTTATGCTTTAGCTAGGATTCTGAGACTGGGAATCTTTGCTTCAATGGATAAGACAGCTTTTGTTTCATAGACCAGGGAGAATGGAGTAG
This sequence comes from Platanus orientalis, assembly GCA_025762735.1. NCBI lineage: Eukaryota > Viridiplantae > Streptophyta > Magnoliopsida > Proteales > Platanaceae > Platanus > Platanus orientalis. The sequence continues at coordinate 6,694 of JAOXJP010116189.1, forward strand.
TGCCAGTGGAAGTGCAAATGGACGTCTGATAGGCCAACAATCCATATAGTAGTTTTTTTATGCCAATTAGAATGATTTGAAGTCATCTTCTGAAGAATCTTCTTGAGATTTTTATTGGCTGCTTCTATTGCCCCATTCATCTATGGTCAATATGGAGAAGACCGATGGTGTTGAATCTTGAATTTTTGGCAGAGCAATTGGAGATCTTTTCCTACAAAATTTGTGGCATTATCTGTGATAATCTTGCTAGGGACACCATATCAACAAATAATGTCTTTGCTTATGAACCTTGTTGTGTTCTTTATTGTGATTGTGGATAAAGACACAACCTCTAACCATTTTATGAAGTAGTTGATAGCCACTTTGATGTAATGATGTCCATTAGCTACTTTCTGAGGCATGGGTCCATCTACATCAATACCCCACATAGAAAATCCCCAACACATAGTCAAGTTATATAATTCTGAAGATGGTGCTTTGATGAGGTTAGCACAAGACTGACAAGTGTGACACCTTTTTACATGACTGCAACAATCAACTTCCATAGTTGACTAGTAATAACCCAAACGTAGAATCTTCTTGGCTAACATGAGCCCATTCATGTGTAGGCCACATTCGCTGCCATGGATATCTTTAATGATACTTAATGCTTCAGACTCATCTATGCACCTTAGCAAGACATGATGTGGGTATTTCTTTTATAAGGAACCTCCATGCAAGGCAAAGTGTGTAGCTAATCTTTGCAAGGTACATTTATCATTTTTAGAGGCCATGAAAGGGAATGTTTGATCTTCAAGGTACTTCTTGATATCGAAGAACCAAGGCTCTCTATTTAGATCTACCGGTGTAATCTGAAGGCAATGGGCTGGCTTTGATCTCTGTTTGATCTCAATAGGCTTCATCAAAGAATCATAAGACATGTCAACCATTGAAGTTAGTGTGGCTAACACATCTACAAACTGATTTCTATTCTGGGCCACCAAACTGAAGCTTAAGTATTAAAAATTTCTGGATAATGTCTGAAGGAAATTATGGTAATCTAAAAATTTCTCTTCCCTGATGAACCATTCTCTAGTAACTTGGAAGTTGACTAGGGCCAATTCACCAAAGACTTCGAGATCTATGATGCCTAAGTCAATAGTAGTTTTTAGGCCAACAATATAAGCTTCATAATTTGCAATGTTGTTGGTACACAGATAACATAGACGGACAACAATAAGGATGAGGGCATTTATAGGAGATATGAGTACTACCCCAACACCATTTCCTCTCTAATTAGCTGCTCCATTAAAACACATTTTTCATCTTGCTAGCTTGGTCTGTTTTACCTTAATATACAATATCTGCTCATTTGGAAAATTAAGACTAGAAGACAGGGGTTCATTAACTAGACCATCAGCTAGAAAGTCTGCAATGGCTTGTCCCTTGATTACTTTTTATAAGATGAAAGATATGTCAAATTTCTTACAGCATCATGAGCCATTGAGTCCTTCCTATTGTGGTTGGTTTCTCAAAAAGATATTTGATGGGATCCATTTGGGAGATCATAAAAACTTTGTATGACAAGAAATAATTTCAATCTCTTTGTTGAGTATACCAAAGCAAGAAATGTTTTCTCCAAGGGGTATATCTGTTCTCATAATCAATGAACCTCTTGCTCAAGTAATATATGGCTTACTCCTTCTTCCCTGATTTATTATGTTATCCAAGAACACAACCCATGGAGTTGCTATGCACCGTGAGATATAGAATTAATAGGCGGTCTGGTTTTGGAGAAATAAGCACTGGTGGACTCAACAAGTAGTCTTTGATCTTCTCAAATGTAGACTGGTAATCACTATCCCATTTGACTAGAGAATTCTTCCTCATAAGCTTGAAAATAGGCTCACAAATGGGGGTTAATTGAGCAATGAATTGAATATTCCCCATAAAACTGTGTACCTCCTTTTCAATGTGTGGGGCTGGCATCTTAATGATGGCCTTGAATTTAGTAGGAACAACCTCTATGCCTCTTTGACTGATGATAAATCCTAACAATTTTCCTTATGAAGCTCTGAAGATACATTTGTTTGGGCTTAACTTTAACTTGAACTGTCTCAGCCTGATGAACAATTTCTATAGGTGTCCTAGATGATCTTGATGATGGCAGGACTTAAGAATCATATCATCAACATAAACCTCCATTTTTCTGTGTATCATTCCATGGAAGAGGGTGGTCATGGTCCTCTGAAATGTTACCCTAGCATTCTTAAGGCCAAAAGGCATAACCCTGTAACAAAAGGTGCCCCAAGGAGTAGTGAATGTTGTCTTTTCTCTATCTTCAACTACCATTTTGACTTAGTTATATCAAGAATAACCATCCATGAAGGATACAATTTCATGGCCTGTTGTACTATCAATTAAGACATCAATATGAGGCAAAGGAAAATCGTCTTTAGGACTAGCTTTGTTCAGGTCTCGATAATCAATACACATACAGACCTTCCTGTCCTTTTTGGGGATGGGAACAATGTTTGGTAACCATTGAGGGTATGATATGGAAAGGGGGAAACCTGGATCTAGTTGTTTTTGGATTTCTAGTTTGAGCTTAAGGGACCATTGAGGGTATGATACAGAAAGGAGGAAACCTGGATCTAGTTGTTTTGGATTTCTTCTTTGAGCTTAAGTGACCATTGAGGTTGAAGACATCGGGGTTTTTTCTTAATGGGGTGCATGGTTGGATTAATAGGGAGTTTGTGAACAACAACATCCATATCGAGACCAGGCATGTCCTCATAGGCCCATGCAAAAATGTAAATGAATTCTTAGAGTAAACATAAAAGGGCTCGTCCTAGTTCTAAAGTACTGGGGGTCGCAATTTTTATCATTTTGGGAGAAGTCTTGGACCCAAGATTTATTTCTTAAAGGTCGTCCGCTATGGGAAGATTCCTATTTTCTTGACGTTCAAAAGCGTCAATGACTTCTTATGGCAACAATTCCTCATCATTCCAATGGTACTCTTGCTAAGTAGTTTTTGAGAAGAAAGAATTTAGTCAAGTGTGAAGGAAAAAGGGGTTGAAAATCTAGTCCCACTATCCTAAAGGGGGGGTGAATAGGATATTGTAACTATTTAGATTAATTAGCTAATAAACTTTTCTTCATGCAACATTCAAGTTTACTATTACCTACTACTTTTGAAATAAAATAAAGATGCTCAAGTACAATCACATAAACAAATAAACACTTCTTTTAAAGTGGTTTGGCAAGAGTGCCTACATCCACTATAGAAAGCTCCTCACAGGGCAGATTAATTTTATTAATGATCACATAAACCAATACACTTAATAGTTTGGTGACTCCGGCGAACTGAGTGTCAACCCTCGGTGTCTCTAACGAGGGTTAAAAGCTGCCTCCAGTGACTCTGATGAAGGCACAGATATTTGCAAAGGTAATAACTGAAGAGTCAAATCTCTTTTTATGATAAAGCTTCTCAATAAGTAGATATTAATTGACGAAGATCAGTAAGCTCTATGCTTTTATCCATTTGATTTCAATTAAATGCTCAACAGTAATTCTTAAGCAATGGATAGGATATTTCAATTACCACAGTATTTAAAAATACATGGATAAAGTTATAACTCTCAGAGATTTCTTTATGGGTTTGTAGGTTTGAGCCTAAACCACATTCCTCCTTTTCAAGTTAATGAAGAATGCTTTTAATGGCCACTTTTTCATGCAGCATAAAGGATCTCAATCAACAATGGTTCTCAAACAATCATTTCTTCTTCTTTTGAATTTCCTTTTACCATTCAAGTATATGTTTCTTTAACGCTTTTAGGATCCTTAAAAAGGCCTGATTTGTTTAGGGTTTCATCCCTCAAATGGTCATAGGATGCGCAATCAAAGCAAATATTCACAAAAATCAAAAATTAGAAATTCAAAAACAAGATTTTCAGATTCTGTCACAGGGGACCGGTCCTAGTGGAAGTGTGACCAGTCCCGAGTGATCGGTCCCAGTGAAATCATGACCGGTCCAGTGTGACCAGTCCCAAAATTATTGGGATCGGTCCCAAAAACTAGGATGTTCCCATGTTTTGTATTTTGTTCAGTTTTTGACCCTGGGACATTAGGATATGCTGCGAGGTCATTCCTAAGGTTGTGTGGGTAAGCTCTAAGTCCACAAACCTAGGCTTGGTTGGTCACGTCATTTATTTACCTCTTTGACTCATTTGTTGACCTCTACTCCTTTGCTTTGGATGCACGTCCTTGAGTCTTGGTCTTGAAGTAGCTGATCACCCACAGTGCTTTGTGACATGGAATTGACAATACTCAACATTCTCCCCCTTTTTCAATTCCATGGCAAAACCCTCATCACAAACTCAAAGAAAAAAAATACTATAGATACATTTTGATTTGGTCCTTTTACAATTAAACATATATCACTCAAGTTCACTCTCCTCCTAAAATCAATCTTCCCCTCAAGTTGTGCTCTCTCAAGCATTATTTGCCAAAAAAAACTTAATCTAACAAATGCATGTGTGTTGAGTGTGTGTTGAGTGAGTGTAGTGCATCTCCCCCTTTTTGACAAGGAATGACAAAGGCAAAAGATATATTAAAAGATGTACCAACAGAAGTGCATAGAACTAAATCATAATCTCCATTAGATATAAAATTGTAGCTCAATGAGGAGAATTCAACTAGTACATCCAAAATGTATCAAGGATAACCAAAAAATATATATATATACTCAAACAAAAAGGAATCAAACAAATAACATATAGACTCAAACGACTTTGTGCCATCATCAACATCCTCCTCCTCCATGTCATCTTCAGCACTACCCTCCGTCTCAGAGTCAAGATACACACACCAAAGCCTCTCACCAGCCTCAATCTCCACATTCAACTCATTTGCTATTTTGACTTGGGCTTCAGCCATATGATTCAACTTTGAAGCCAAGAGCTTCTGATTACTGATTGCCCACATGCTTTTCTTTTTGACATAGGCCTCAAGCCCCTTGAAATTTGTCTCAATGCCTTGAAGCTTTTCCAATACTAACTTCTTAAATGCATCCTTAGGCACATATGCAGAATCAGATGTATCTGCTTGACCCGAGGAAGTAGTCTGAGAAGTGGTGGAGGTACCTATTGATTTTGTGAATTTTCTAGTCTTTGTCAGTTTCTACATCTTTAGAACCATAGAGGCATTGATATTGCCGGATTGTTTTTGTGGTGTAGAACGGAATTTAATTCCATTCTTTTGCATTAGCTTCATGATGATGATGGGGAACTAAAGATTGGTCCTTGGATCCTGAGATTCTGTTGCCTTGATCATTTTGGTACAAAAAATCTCACTCAGATCCATTGGCCTATGGCGTAGAACATTGCGTACCACATACGCCATCTCTAGACTCATATCAGCCTAATGAGTCATATGCAGGAGATTATAGGTGAAAATCCTATTCAGCAGCTTGATAGCATAGGTGGTCTCTGAGGCATCCAACTTGGATGTCTAGGGTGCTCCAAAACCCCCAATCTTTACAATAAGTGCCCCCTTTTCTTCTGGGAAGAGTGTGGGCATGGGGTATTCCATGGCATTGATGCGAACTCTTAGCACTCCTAATTCAACAGAAACGATGTCAGGATTCACCTGAATAGATGTGCCAGAAACTATAGTAGTGAAACCTCCATCATCACTACTCATTGAATCGAGATTGGCATAAAACATCCTAACATTTGGCTCATGGAATGTACCTCGAAGCTTGAATAGAGGTGCCCAACCATAGGATTCATGATATGGTTCCGAATTTACCATTTCAAAGGCTTTTAGCTCCACAAATTGTTCACAAATCAAGGGCTTCTTTGAAAAAATAACTTTGAAGTTATTTAAGCATTTGGAATCACAAAAATATTTAGGGAGAAGAGGGATTTCACTCGCTTGATGCCCTAAGGGAGCGTCTGTGGGATGATCAGAGGCACCCTTTTTGTGCTTGTACGTGGAGGATGCAGGCAAGCTGACTCTCCTAGAGTAAATGTCGAATGATTTTTCTTTGTTTTCCATAAGAACCGTAAGAAGAAATTTGAGGAGCAAGGGAGTTGCAAAAATGGCTCTGATAGTTGGGCGTCTCACCCATTTTAAAAATGAAACCGTGGCCAAAATGATAATTTTGCCACTGGTGACCGATCCAAAATCCATTAGGATTGGTCCTAATTTTGTGAAAATTTACTATTTGTGCCATTAGAGACCAGTCCAGATAAACCTGTGATCGGTCCTAGTCCAGTTTTTTTAAATATATTTGGCTGTCTCAAATGATTTGTTTGGTCAGGTAGGATCATATGGATGGAATATTGGGCACTTTCGTACATCTTGATCGCACTCCTTAGATATATGAACCTTTTCTCATCAAGTGATTTGGTGTGGATGTCAACTAACTGATTTTCTGTTTGAATATATTCTAAGGACATAATTTTGTCCTCAACAAGTTCTCTGATGAAATGATGATGAATATCTATATGTTTCATCCTTGAATATTGAGCAGGATTTTTAGATATATCAATTGCACTTATGTTGTCCACGAATAGGTTCATGGTATCCTGTTTGAGGTCATAGTCCTTTGGCATCTATTTCATCCATAAAAGTTGAGCACATCTGCTTCCAGCTGCAATGTATTCAGCTGCAGGTGTAGATAGAGAAATGGATGTTTGCTTTTGCTATGCCAGGACACTAGGTAATTTCCAACAAAAAAACATCCACCACTTGTGCTCTTTCCATCGTCTAAATTCCTAGCCTAATCAGAGTTAAAATATCCTACTATGACTGAGTTAGTATCAAATGGGTACCATAGTCCAAAATTAAGAATCCCATTTACATACTTGATTATCCTCTTTACAGCTGTTAGATGAGATTCTTTGGGCTTGGCTTGATATCTTGCATATGCTCTAACACTGTAGGCTATATCTGGCCTACTAGTTGTTAGGTACAGTAGACTTCCTATCATGTTTCTATAGAGTTTAGTATCAACATCTGCTCAGTGAAGTCTACTGTGACCTTATAGCTGGTGCTCATAGGAGTCTTAGCAGATTTGACCTTAAGAAGTCCAAATTTGGATACCAAATCTTTAGCAAATTTTGATTGGCTTACAAAGATACCATTCTTCATTTGCTTGACTTGTAGACCAAGAAAGAACTTAAGTTCACCTTTCATACTCATTTAAAATTTAGATCTCATCATTTGTGCAAACCCGTGAGACATCTCTTCACTGGTTGACCCAAAAATGATGTCATCAATGTAAATTTGTATC
>JAOXJP010116200.1:0-13972 GCA_025762735.1 Platanus orientalis
CTAGAAAAGGATGAGCTAATGACTTAGGGAATTTTCCTGGATGCATTCTACAATAACTATTTTTCAAAGAGTGTGTGTGATGAAAAGGAACTAGAGTTCATGAACCTAGTTCAAGGAAGTAAGACAATAAGGCAGTACAAGGAATTTTTTTCTTCTAAATTGGCCCATTTTCCCCCTCACATTGCATTAGATGATACCAAAAAGGAAAAGAAATTCCAAAGGGGACAACAACCGAGCATCCGAACTCGGAAGGTTGCCTTAAGGTTGAAGACTTATGCTGAAGTAGTAGACACTGCTAAAGTTATGGAGAAAGAGTGTGAGGACTTTCTAATACTTCAGAACCAAAACAAGAAGAGATCTAACTTCAAGAAATCTTTAAAGGTGGATGGAACTAGAGTGTTCATAGAGAATACTTTAAGGGAAACTAAGACAAAATGATCGTATCAAAGAGTTGTTAAGATATGCCAAAATTGTGGAAAAATGCACTAGGGTGTTTGCTATCGCGAATCCGGTGCATGTTTCAAATGTGGATAAGTGAGCCATTTGATTAAAGATTTCCTAGTTTTGAAAGGTGAGCAAGCCACTAGGCCTACCAAAGGAAAACCAAGGCTAAAGTTTTTAGGGTCATATGTTTTCTATTACTGAGAGGAATGCCGAGGCATCTAAATCTATGATAACATGTACCCTCCCCTTTTTTTTTTTTTCATATTGCACGAATTCTTATTGAGCCTGGATCCACTTATTCATTTATAGCCTATGATTATATGAGATATGTTAGATATGCGCATGAACCACTAGATTACATATTATCTATTTCTACTCCTCTTGGTGAAATTCTATTAGTACGGTTTGAAATTCTAGGTTGTTATCCTAGATGATCCTAGAAGGGGGTTGAATAGGATCCTTTTGAATTTAAACTTGATTTTCTAAATTAACCATAATAATTTCAATCCTATTTTAATTTAGTTAATTGAATCCCCTTAATAAAAATAGTAAGATCAATTCAATATTTAATTAGATCTAGTCTTAATAAGTCCTGTACTTCTTGATCACTCACACATCAAATTCCATTTAAATTTGTTAGTTGATTTATTCTTTAAAATTATACAAATCAATAATCAAATTATAGATAACTAGAATTACTCTATTAATGTAATAATCTATTTATTTTACTGTTAATACTTGAATACAACACAATAATGAACTTGATTAATTTTCAATTAAAAATGAATTGATCACTATTCGTGCAACCGCTTTATTCACTTTGATTTAGTCACAAGATCAACTAGTAGGAAACTATTCTAATCACATTTAGTTGATCAATAATCAATTATTGTGTGGTTGATATTTTCAAGAATATTGTAATGCAAAGAAATAATTTCACACAAATGCATAAAGACACACGAGATTTTATAATGGTCTGATCTTCCACTTAGCCTATGTCCACTGCTAAAATCTCACCATAGAGCTAGTGATTTTTGTTTTTAATAGACACACACTTATATTATAAGAAAATTCAATAAAAATATAAACGAACTTACCATCCCATGAGAATTTACTCGTTGTAAGTTGAACACATCCGGTGACTCTGGCAGACTTCCCAAGCACCTCTAGTGTCTCTAGTAGAGGTAGTATCGGCTCTTGACAACTCCAATGAGAGCTCTAATAGATGAAGTCAATGTAGAATAGATTAAAGAATGATCTTTAGATTTGTGCCTTTCAATAGGATGATTTTACTATTGTAACGTCTTCGAACCCAGACTCGGATATGGGATCCACAAGTGCCACAAACTCATATCGTTACATTGATTCAATCATTGATGTTCACAATCTGATAGTCATAATTACATCGTAAGTTCAATGGGTTGCGGAAGCATATTTACATTCTTAGTTAGATAATTTATAAAAGCATACATCAATATTTAATACATCATAATAGCCCAAAAATCAATAAGTTTTGAGGATAAAAACTACAAACTCCAATGTAAGTCTAAAATAGTAGAAATGAAAATCTACATCACTGGGGTGCCCTTTCACTCAAATCACAATCAAGAGAAATGAATATCCACTATTCCAAAAGTATGGATCAAAAAATAAAAGGGTCCTAAAACATGTTCAAAATAGCTATGAAAAATAAAAGGAAAAACTATGGATGTCGTAGCAAGTCTCTCGGATGGAGGACCTACAATAATAGTCAATCTGAAAAACAAAATGGATGGGTTAGTCTTAACCTATAAGCAATCTAACTGATAATAGAAAATATGAATGAAAACATAAATCTGAGTACTAGCATGTTCAAAGGTCAATACAGAACTAAGCAGAAATTGAAGTAATAAGCATAATCATGCTAGTAAAACTTGAATAATAATCAAATGTTAAACCAAAATCAAAGATCCAATACAAAGTTTTAAGTTTAATAAATAATTATGACTTTGCAATTCGGAGTTCAATACTGATTACTGAATAAGAATCGGTGTCCAAATAAGTAATTTAATATAGAGGTCAAATGTTCATAAGTTCAATGACACATGTTAGTTTTCAAAAGATTCCATGTTCAATGATTCAGAGTTCAATGTTTCAAAGGTCCAGAGTTCACATAGTTTAAAGTGTTCGAAGTTCGAAATTCAAAGTGTTCAAAATTCAATTATCAAAAGGTTCAATATTTAATATTCTAAGGTTCCATGTAAAGTAATTGTATGCTTTGGTCAACCCCATGGTTAGGGTTCAGAGACTTATACCTAATTCATGAGAAGGGTCCTAAGTCTTCTATTTAAACCCATAAAAAGGGCCCAAAGCCTTGTTGTAACCCCAATGGTAGGGTCATGAGTTTCTATTTAGCCCTATAAATAGGGCCAAAAATCTATGAACCAAATAATATGTTTGAAGTATTTTCTCACACATAGCTCTGTGAGTGGGCCCAAAAGTTGAAATCCAGAGGTCACACTTAGCCTGGTAACGAGACCCAAAAAGGTCAAAGTCCAGAGGTCACACGTAGCCCGATGACAAGGCCTAAAATGATCAAAGGTTCGAAGTCCAATAGGGTTCACATCCATAAGTTCGAAGGTTTACATGGGTTCGATAGTTGGAATAGTTTTATAATGCATAAAATGAAAATAAGCATAACATTGCCATGATTTAATCATTTCAAAGATATATGATTCATATAGATTCGATGTTAGTACATGATTCAATATTCATAAGATCATAATCACAATAATTTACTAATAATTCACATAATCAATGATTCAAAGAAAGTAATTCCATTTCAATGATTCACATAGTTCATATAATCACATAGGAAGCATGGAGTTCAATACAAATTCATAGAAATTCAGAAATTTAAATGATTTTCAAAGAAAAAATTCAGATTTCACATGATCTAAAGGATTCAATGAGGGAAAACAGTCAGCACAATGTTTAAAAACAATAATCTTTCACAAATTAGGTATAGATCCGAACATCAAACAAGATTTAATGGTCCAATGTATAAATCTACAAAATTGTTAGAGATTCTAATAAGAAACGGGTTACACTAAGCATAAATAACATGAAAACTCACTAAGAAAACTAAAATCCATAGATTTAGCATGGTTCAATGGATTGAATTCAAGGATTACAAATAATCTCAAGAGATTCCGTAGATAACATCACATACATTGAAAATCACAAGAGGAAATCACATCACATCACCCATAGTAAACAAGACTACTTACCAAAAAAGCTTAGATTTAAGGATCTACAATGTTCAATGGCTTAGAGCATAGCTCTCAAGAAATTTTACAAATTCACAAGGATCCAAAGATTCAAAGAGAAGATTCATCATAACATGTATAGAAAGCAAAGTTACTTACTAGAGAATCTTGAATTCATAGAGCTAACATGGTCCAATGGTTCCAAACTAAGATTTCTAGAGATTTCAAAGGATTCACTTATAAAACCTCAAGGATCTAAGATAATCAAAGAGGAAAATGCATCACATCACCCATAGTAAGAAAAGATTACTTACTAGAGAAGCTTAAATTGATAGAATTAACATGGTCCAATGGTTCTAAACCAAGATTTCTAGAAATTTCAAAGGATTTACTTACAAAACCACAAGGATCTAAGATAATCAAAGAAGAAAATGCATCACATCATCCATAGAAAGAAAGATTACTTACCAAAGCTCAAATCCATGCCCTCTAAGTAAAGAAACCTTTACTTCAATCTTTACTAACACCTTGCTCCAATTGGGGAAGAACTCCTACATTTCTTTCCTAAAGTTTTCTAATATCTTTAATTCTTTATCTCTTTGTTCTAATGAGTCTAAATGAGCTAAATGAAGTATTAGAGAGATTTTAACATGTCCAAGATGAGATCCCACATATGTGGGGGTCAAATGGGTGAGTGTCACATCAAAAATGAAAAAAATCATAATTTTCAGACTATTCAACATTTCCTAGACGTGATCGATCATGCTCATGATCCTTTTCATGATCGATTAGGAGTCTCTCTAAAAAAAATAGAAACCCGAGAGCCATGATCCTTCTCTTGTGATTAATCATGCTTGTGATTATTCCCATGATCTTTCTCGAGATCCATGATCGATCACACTTATGATCAATCAAGAGATCAACGATTAATCACACTGTTGATGGATCACACTTCTTTCAGAAAGTTTAGAACTAACCCCCTGTTGAAAAATGGGCATAACGTTTTGTAGAAATCTCCAATTTATGCGCTGTTTGTGGCATTGAAAAGTAGACTTGAAGAACTTTCCAATGATGTATGATTTACACTCAAATTGTCTCAGGATTGGTACATGTGTGCCCATGAAGTTACTCCAATTAGGCTTTTGGGTCAACTTTAGAATTTGACAACTTCAAGACTTATCTTTGTTTCTCTTACTACTAATGCATGGTCCCAAACACTACAAATGACTTCTTAAAAATGTTAAAAGCTAATTTTACCCTTAAACATGAAAAATTATATTTTTACCCTTCTAAGGCATTGCAAGATATTACAACTATAGTTTTAAGCCCCTTTTCTATTGGGATGTCTTTAGATTATTGTAAACGTATTCGGCTCTATCTCTTGAAGCTTTCAATGGGGACTTTTGGTAGGGAAAACCTAAAACCACACTTATCCTATGGATTTTTAATAGTTTGAATTAGGGAGGAGAATAGACAATTACCTTGCAAAAGATTTGACAGAGTTTTTCCAATATGCACAGAGAATCTTCATAGAAAAGCTTCACTTTTTTTGCTGATGTGCTAGAGGTCCTTCCCTTTTTTTTGTCTTTTTTTGTTTTTTTTGTTTTTTTCTCTTTTTGAAGGGTCTTGGCATTTATGAAGTAGCCAAAACCATGCTCTAGATTGTTCTCAAATGTATCCATTGTGCGATCTGGCTTTATTTTTCCAAATCTATCACTCTAGACTAGTCCAACATTTTTTTGGATCGGTCCAACAATTTTTAGATCGGTACAGCTATATTCAGTCAACTTAGTTCCTTACTTGAGAGCACTTTGATTGGTCCAGTTGGCTATTGCCTTATCAATGCTCCACCCAATGGCTTCTAGATTGGTCCACCGTATGTTGGATAGGTAACTTGAATCAGTGCAAGTACTTGTGAATCGGTCCACATGCCCTGTTCTTTGCATTTTTCATTATTTTTGTTTTTTTTTTTTAAGATATATACTTAACCATAAAGCTGTGAGTAGTTTCAACGATTTGGGATTAGGTCTCATTTAAGATATTCTAGGTCTTGGCTCGGTTTAACTACCATTTACCTTTATATTTACCTTTGAGTGCTAATAGGTGCCTTGAGACAGTTTTGTGATATTTTCTTTTGAAGTAAGTTTCTGTCAAGCTTGCGGACTTTTCGGATTTGTGCTGTACTTTTTTAAGTTCACTCTAGACTAGGACTTACATAACTCAAATTTTATACGTCATTATTATAACATTTAATCCTTCCTAAATACAAGATATTCTAACATGCCCTTTTTGTCATGGAATTGAGAATTACAAAATATACATTAACAATCTCTCCCTTTGTCAATTATATGACAAAATATAACAAGTAAAAGGAATACACCAATGTAGCTTAAGGATGCATATGTATGTCAATTAATCAATATGCAATTATTCACAAATTGTTATAATTTCCATTTTTTTATAGATCCATAAATGATTATTATCCCCTTGTGTATTGTTTATATTTCTCCCCCTTTTTGTCATAAATTGACAAAGATAAATCAACAAACACAGACATAAAGGTCATTGCGGCTCATGTAGAGGCATTTCAACAAGTCATAAGCTTTCATTTCATAAGACTTAAAAATTTAGAACACTTTATCTTGAACTCTTGCTTGAGACCAGCCTTAAGTATCAATATAGAATAAGCTGGGGATATGATATTATTTGTAATAATAGATTAAATAGACTGGTTTGGAGGAGGTAAATTTAGAAGAATCTATTTGTATAATTATAAGAAGTTCCATAAAACAATCACTTAGTCTTGACCTAGATGTAGGTTTCAATTCCAAGTAAAATGCACCATATGTGGTCTTTACTTCCTTTATACACCCCCTGTGCGTCAGCCTATGGCATGATCAATTATAGAGGGTCACTGACAATTTTGGTGACAAAACATTATCATTCTCCTTCTTATTAAGGGGGTGTTCAGTTGGAAATTAAGTGGTGGAAAGTAACTCATACCGTGGAAAATGGTACGACTTTCCTCTACTATTGAGAGAAAGTTATGTTTGGTTGGAAATAAAATCAAAACTTTGAAAATAGCGCTTTCCATTTGAAGTTTTCTGAATGGGATTTATACCTAACTTGAAAATCCGACCAAATTGGTCGGATTTTGATAAGAAAACGACTCACGCATGAAGGGCACAAATAGGGCCGTTTAGGTGTTCTTGAAAGAGGGTTCTCGTTTTCTCTTCTTGCATGCAGCAACAATCGGCGGCATTGATCTTCCATGCCACCGGTAAGACTCTTCTCCTCTCTTCTCTTCCCTCTTTGCTCCTCTCTCCTCTCATATTTCCCTTTCTCCTCTCCGATCTCTAATCCATCTTTTCTTTCTTCATCTGTGCAAAACAAAAATTTGTAGGAGACAAAAAAGAGTTCTTAAAAGGTTTTTATTTTCCACGCATTTGGCTTTCCCAAACCCTAACTGCTAAAGGGAATTTGTTAAACCAAACCACATATGTACAGAGTTTCTAAATTTTAGGGAGGTTGGAGACCTTCCAACACATGCACATTATCTTGATTTTTATTTTTGCTTGAATCTTTGTTTTTTCTTATTTGATCATTACTCCATTCTAAACCCAACATACTTAGCTTTAACTTGTCCTTCACTTTTACCACCATGGCTTCCATTTTGTTTTTTTTTTACATTCTCAAGACAACATACAAACAAATGACCTCAAAGATGTGGTAGGTCACCCAACTTTCTAATACTACAACCCCTATACTATCGTTGCTCACAGCAAAGAAAGGTAATGTTTGGAGTTTACTTAATTTCCTTATGCCTTTCAGCATCCCAGTCCACTTTGTATATTTGTAGGTTCAATTTCTAGATGTCTCAAGTTAGTCATCCTTCTCATATCCATGGGTAAGCCTTATAAGCTTCCAATAGTGTAATAACCTTAACATCTCCAGATTATATAGTTTAGTAATGGACTTGGGTAATATTTTGATTTTATGATTATATGAAAGGTCAAGAAACCTTAAAGCACTGCATTTCTCTTTCATGTTATTTTGATTTTGTTTTAAAATTTATTTCTTGTATTTTGTTCCTGCGAGACACCTCTCACACCAAGATTTCAAGGATTGGAGGGTTCATCTTCATTGGGTTTCTGCTATAAGGTAATTCTATTTCTTTCTTCTTTTTATTTTTGGGCACTTTCTAGTTCTGTCATTAGTTCCCACTCTTCTATGGTAGTCTTTAAAATTTTGTTTGCACACTTCCTTGAAGCCTGTCGGATCTTAGTAACAGGTGCATTAGGAGACATTTTCGTATGCTTCATTGATTGTTGGGTGCATTAAAACTTGGACTTGAACATGTTCAACTGTGTTGACTTGGATGGGTTTCCAAATCATTAGTGTAGACTGAACCGACTAATCTGGGTTTTGCTTTGATTACAGAATGAATCACACCTTAAATTTGAGTCTATATTTCATTTATGCCATTTGTTGGTTTCTCTTACTCCTTGAAATTACCACCCAATACTTGTATGTCTAGAGAGACAGAGAGAGAGAGATCATTAAAATCGATCTCATTGTCTAATGCAGTTAGTGAAGTCAACTTTTCAATGCTCAATAAATTAATTCTGTTATCAAACTTATTACGGTTTCCATCAAGCTTACTTGTGGGTGAGTCAACTCTTTGTGTGATAGAAGAGTGGTTGTTGTAAGCTTCCTAACCCACCTTGGGTTGGGCTTTGGTTGCGACCAAGGTCCCGAACTACCCAAGTTGACACCATGTATATTTGTCAACTTATCCTTTTGAGCCCTGTTGTTGCTTGCTGATTGGAACTATCATAGCATCCATCTTCTCAAAAATCTTTAGGATCCCACATCACCATACAACCATTGATAGCCCCAAAGCTGATAAATCAACCCAAAAATTGTATATATCAAGTACAAATGAGGGGGTTTTGTTTATTGATAAGAGCACACTGTCCAATAGTATACCTATAATACCTAATGCATTTACGCATGCCCAATTAATGTAGGGATGATTGGAGTTAGTTGGTCAGGTCCATGGAGTACTAAAGGATTCATTCTCTAAAAGCAATTACACTTCTACAAATATATGAAATCTTTTCAAATGTAGATAGTTTTGTATCCTTTTTATCCACTACATTTCTTACTTTCTTGATTTTTATTTTGTTGTTTTTATCAAACTATTTTATGAAGGCCATAAAAGCCTCTTACATGACATCACATCCTTAGAATGGATTTGGTTTTTGGATTGAGGGATTGGGAAACCCAACCTAATTTGATAATTATATATATGTTTTGTTAGCATGATGTGTTTCATATAAACATGGTCAAATAGACAAATCCAATAATCATATAGCTAATTAGTTGTAACATGATGTATTGGCAGATGGAAAGTGATAGTGATCCTGACGTTGAGATATAGGCATGTCTAGCAGTTGCATGTATATGTTATGCAACTTGCATTGTGTTGATCAAGAATGAGTTACATAGAGATAGGGCTCCACCCCAAAACACATACTTGACTCAATGAAAATTCCTCTCAAATATACGAAGTTCTAACACAATATGTCATGAAATGTTGCGCATGAATTTAGATTGCTTCCATAAGTTTGTGCATATTTTTAGAAGGACCGGTAAACTTCATGATACAATGCACTGTAGGGTTAAGGAGCAAGTTACTATGTTATTACACAACATTGCCTTTGGAGGTAGGAACCGTCCATTGCGAAAGTACTTTCAACAGTCTATTGAAACAGTTAGCCGTTACTTCAATTTTGTTTTAGATTGCATCCTTGAAATGCAAGATGACTTTATAAAAAGTTAAATAGCTGACACTCCTATTCAAATTCAACAAAGTACTAGATGCAAGCCTCACATCAAGGTAATAAGACCGGTATGATTTTATTCTCATGTGGTACGCACAGTAGGTATTGAATTTCTATTTTTATAGGATCGTATTGGTGTCATTGATGAAACTCATTTACAGATTAAAATGTCCCCAGAAGTCAAGCCACATTTTCTGTGTAGAAAGCACTATCCTACATAGAACGTGTTATTTACATGTGATTTTGATCTTAAATTCACTTTTGTCTTAGAGGTTTAGGAAGGATCAGCGTCAGATTCTAGAATTTTGACCTCATCCATTGTAATGGATGAACCTTTAACTTGTCATGCAAGTGATTTATTTAATATTCTTCATGTAAATATGCAATGTTAATTACTTGTTTAATAACACTATCATTTTTTGGAATGTAGGGAAATATTACCTAGTTGATGTTGGATTTCTTTTGCTTCGAAATTATATCACCCATTTCCAAAGCACAAACTACCACCTTAATGAGATTAGAAGACGTACCCCTCGTACACCTAGAGAATTATTTAATCACCAACACTCTTTCCTACGAAATGTGATTGAACGAACATTTGGGGTTTGGAAAAGGTGTTTCAACATAATATGCGAAGAGTCAATGTACTCTTATGAGAAACAGATTGATTTAGTATTTGCGTGTGCTTGTGTGCACAACTACATTAAGGGATTTATGTCATTTGATAGCATATTAGATTCTATTGACAGAGAATTACTAACACAACAGCATGATGATGACGATCCTGTCGAGGAACAACTCAATAGAACGGAAGATGGTCGACAAGGGAAGACTAGTAGAGATACAATTGTGACTAATATGTGGAATGATTTGCAATCTAGTGGAGACCATTAAATTACTGTTTATTGATTTTTGGGATGTTCAAATATGTATTATTATGACCTCATGGATTTTATATAAAATTTAAACTACCTATTAGGCGTTAAAAGTGGTAAAGGAACTTGTTTGTATTGATGTTGGTGAACTTTATGGATTTTAATTTTATGTTGTATTGATTTTGATAAATAATAGATTATATTTGAACCATTGCTTTTTGAATTATATGTGACATATATTTTGATTTTTTATTTATTTCAGATTCAGTTTATTAGTTCATGGAAGCCATGGATACCACAACTCTACAAGAAGCATTAGACAAACGAGAGAAGAATGTAATGTGGACCATTGATATGGATAAGTGTCTTTTTGAATGTTTATGTCTTCAAGTTTCTAAGGGCCTAAAAATCCCCCATGGGTTCAAGGATCCAACATATACCGTAGTTGTTTAAGCTTTGAACATTTAATTCAAGTTAGAACTCAACAAATATCATATTAAGAATCAGTTGAAGACTCTTAAAAACCAATTCAAGTTGTTATATGAAATAGTACACAAGAGTGAGTTTGGTTAGGACTCAATTTCCAAGTGAATCACAGTGATGGATGAAGATGTATGGAATATCTATGCCAAGGTAAGTCAAATTATTATTAAATTTATGTTAAAGAGTATTCATTCTCTTATCCACTCGTATGTATTTTAACATTGCAACATAATTAATGAGGCTCAAGGATAAGACACACAAACTTTATGATCAAATGTGCGAAGTGTTTGAAAAAGACATTGCAACTGTGCAATATGCTAGGTATAGAAGAACACGCATTGATAAGGATAACTTTGCATCTCCTTCTCTTTCTTAAGTGGATTTGAAGGACACGGGGCATGAAGAAAACATTGCAGATTCAGATTTACCATTGCCTACTCCCCTTGACACTCCTAGTTCTGATCCAAATAGAGATGAAAATCGCATGGATAGTCCATCTCTGTATGAGAGTTCATTAGCAAAGAAGCGAGTGAAGTCAAAAAGTGATTGGCCTGATAGTCTAAATGTTATGACGTCGAATCTTGGATGTCTTGCTACTGCCTTGGAACAATGCAACAGTAGTCAGGGAGTTGATTCCATGACCCTTTATGCTGCAGTGCGTGATATTCCAGATATTCCCGAGACCTTGATTTCTCACACGTTCAAGTTTTTAATTGAGAACCCCGTAAAGGCCAAGACCTTTATGATCTATGATAACAAGAATAAAATTGACTTTCTCATGCGCCACCTTAATCCATGACTTCGTTTCATTAGAGATGTGGCTTATATGGATGACTTTGTAACAACTAAAACTAGGCTGACTTATATGGATGACATGCATATTACTTTTTGGGAAATGTAGGTTTGTGTGCCATGAAGATTACTACTTTGATCCATGATTCCATTTGATATGGTTTATATAGATGATTTTGTAACTATTTAGACTAGAATATGACTTATATAGATGGCATGCATATCACTTATTGGGAAATGCAAGTTTATGCACCATATTTTTTTTGTAGAAATGTTGTCAAGGTTAATTTTTGAAAGTGAATGTAAAACACAACCATACTTTATGTAAATGTTGTGTTTTGTAGATATTTTTGAAATGGATATACAAGATATAGAAGTTTGTCTTTAAATTGATTTTATATGCAAATTTAAATGTAAGATGGAATATTAAGTATTTAGTTGTGGCATATTTATCTTTGAAAATAGATGAAAATATGAGTGTGTTTTGTAAATGTTGTGTGGTTGAGATTTAAATGCAGGTTAAGGTATAAATTGGAATTTTATTGATACATATATGACAGGTATATGTTAAAAATTAGTTATAGAATATAAGTTTATTTTGGATATATTATATTTTGTGGATATTTAAATGAAGGTTTAGGTATGAGATGGAATATTATGTATAAAGTTACAACAAGTTTATATATATATATATATAATTTTCTTAATATTTTCTTAACAACCAAACAATAATAACTATTTTTTTATATTTAATTTTCATCCAAACAACACAGTAAAAAAAACACAATTTCACTTCATTTTTATTTTCTTTCATTTAATTTTCTTTTACTATTTTTTTATATTTAATTTCACCTCAGTTCTCTTATTTAATTTCCAACCAAAACTCATCAAATAATCTCCATTCCAACTGGAGCAACATTGTTTTTAATAACGGAGCCATATCCCCTGTATCAACCGTACTGTGTACCAGAGATAAGGGTTGGGATCCATATACGGACTCTACACTTTTCGCATGGGAGCCCCACCCCTTCCGTGTTTCATGTGGAACACAGTACGGGTGACACCAGGGATATGTTTCCCTCAGACCAAAGGAGGGTATTATAGTAAAACCATATAGATGGGTACATTTAATTAATTACTTTATTATTTTTTTCTTTCTTAATTATTAAAAAAAAAAATTGCTGAGAGAAATAGAGTCGGTGAAGGTTTAGCAACAGCAATTAGAACGGAATCCCTCTCAGAGTCGACTGCCGAGCGCGAACGGTTCGAAAAATCTAGAGAGAGAGAGAGAGAAAGAGAGAGAGAAAGAAAGAAAGAGATTTAGAAAGAGCGATTAAGAAAAAAGGAGAACCCTAACCCTAACTCCCCAATTTAAGAAAAAAAAAGGCCAAGGAAGCTCCATCATCATCTCTTTCCCCATCAAATCCTGTATTCTCTCCCCCTCCCCGTCTTTTCTCCTTCTCTCTGTCTCTTTTTTCCGTCTGAAACTTAGTCTCTGTAAAATCCGTTGTGAATGGTGGAAACCGTGCGTGATTTCATGCTTTTCGCCTTTCCTGCGAGGGCAACGGCGCGTGACCCTTCCGCGCAGTTTTCCTCCGACGATTCTGCTCAGCTCCCCCACCACCTCCTCCCTCTCTCTGCTGCTTCTGCCTTCTCTTTCGCTTCCTGCAAGCAAGGCTGGTACTACCGCTGCCTCGGCTTGGATCCCTGAATCCATTTCCCTTTCTTCATCACCAAACCCTAGTTTTTCCATCTCATTCATTCTCCCTGTTTCTCTTTCTGATCCATCATCGCAAAATTCATCCGTTTCGTTGTTCGTTATTCGTTGTTTTCACGCCGCTTCTTTTAGTTCGATCGGAGAAAGTAGAAAAAGAAAGCAAGGATTATAATTAGGAAAAATGTTGCTGCAGAAGCCAAAGAAGAATAATCAAAATGCCAAGGCCAGCCGTCTCTTGATCACCGTCAATGTTCTTGGCAGCGCCGGACCGCTTCGATTCGTCGTGAGCGAGGAGGAGCTTGTCGCGGCCGTCATCGAAACCGCTCTTAAATCTTACGCTCGCGAGGGTCGTCTCCCCGTTCTCGGGTCAGATCTCAATAATTTCCTTCTCTACTGCGCCAATGCCGGATCCGACGGTAATAATAATTTTTTTTTTTTTCTTTTTGCAATTTTAGCGATTATCGGTTCGGTTTGTTATTCGTAGTTTTGGTTTGATTTGATTCTTAGTTTCGAACGTGATTGTGGATGCAGCTTTGAGCCCTGGGGAAACGATTGGATCTCTCGGGG
>JAOXJP010116211.1:0-13972 GCA_025762735.1 Platanus orientalis
TCATGTAGCCGACCCCAAATAGTTGGGATAAGGCTGTTTGTTGTTGTTGTTGTTGTTGTTGTTGTTGTTGTTGTTATCTAAATTTGATCTCCAAGCACACACTTCATCTACCTACATGCATGTTGCATCATCATAGTTTAATTCCTAATCCTATAATTTCTATGGCTGCTTTCAGTATGCAATGCTTTGAATTCTCTCTTCCTCTAATAATTCCTGCATCAATCAAAATACCAAGTTATAGGAGTTGTGCATGTCAAGTTTTGAAAATTGAAAATAAGCTTGGTGAGGCAAGGAGCTTTTGATGTAGGATCAAAAGGCTTTGATCTTTTTTTTTAATAGATTATCTGTAGAAACAATAAAATAGAGACAAAAGAAACAGAGAAAGATAAGAAAATACCAATGGAGTCACACTAATGGCTTCCTAAGGAGTCATAAGTAGGGTTGAAAGCATCACACCTTCAAGATTCTGGAGTCACACCAAGGAACAAAGCAACTATGGCCTTGGATACATCAATAATCATCATTCTTTATTAATAGAATTTTGGTTTACAAGCATATATATAACTTTTACATACCTATCTTTCCAAACCTCACTTTAACTAAACTTCCTTAAAAGGTAAAACCTTAAAATAACTAAATCCCGTCACAAAGTGATACTTTGCCGGTTAGTGTTTTTTCTCCTCTCTTTTTTTTCCCTCTCTTTGGGGATTCTCATCCCCCGCTCTTTGTCTCATCTTTTTTAGCAATAAAGTATTTATTTCTTATCAAAAAAAATTTCTCAAATCACATTAGATTCTTAAGATCTTGGTCTCATTGGAAAGGTAACCAAATAACCTTTCAAATGAGACCAAATCAGCGGAAACAAGTAAGTTTTGACTTCTCAAAATAGGGTCTAAGGAAGGTGACGAAAATAGATCTTTCATTTTCTTTAAAATTAAATAAAACCTAGTCTATTTGGAAATAAAAGAAAATCCTTAAGCTGATTGAAAATAAAGTAACCTAGATTAGCCTAAATTGATCAAATAAAATTTTTTTCCATACAAAAATATTAAACCCAAAATTTTCAAATACCCTCACATAAATCCATCAAATCTAAATATGGGCCCTTTCATGTTCTACATCATTCTCCCCTGGTTCAAAAAAATAAAAAACGAGTTGCAAGATTAACAAAACAATCAAGACCACGCTATTAAGCTTAAACGATTCATTTGCCTTCATCCGAATATACTTGCGATCCTCTGAAACAAATATGTGAACCTATTGATTTAACAAGGCCAGATTCATTAATTGACCCAAATCAAAATTTGGGTGTTGACAAATGTGTTGGATTTCAAATTTTGATTTATCTTGAAATTTTTCTTCTTCCACTTCTTGAAGTGTTGCTTGATTATCTCAAAGCTGAACCTAAAATGGTTCCAGTGTGATGCAGCCAATGTCAAGAGGCTTCTATATATCCCACCTCAAAAAAGGACTAGATTCAAAAGCCACTGGAAGATGGGGATTATTTTATACTTTTAGGTTATGGGGTTTAATTTTAATAAGGCCCAAAGGCCATGGGTAATTTAGGGATTTTAATTTCTGGGTCTTCCATGTAAGAAGGCATGAACGCCTAGGATTTTATTGGAATTTTAGGGCGATATACATGGCTGGCCGACAGCTAGAGTATATTCCTTTAATTTAGACGTTAGGTGAAGATTTAGTCAATAAAAGGGGGGGAGGGGCGCACATTGAGCTGGTTGACAACCCCTTTAAGAGTTTTATTAGTGTGGGAGTCTTTCCTGTTTGGTAGTTTTAATTTAGGAATTACTTGGGGAGTAAGACTTGCACAATTTAGGAGTTCCTAATTTTTATAGTTTCTATTTTGAAGTCTATAAAAGAGGCCTACAAGACTTGTATCAGTATACAGAATGAATAATAAAATTTGGGTTTTATCCCCTATTCTCATAGTTGGTTCTGTGTGAATTCTCTAGGGGTTGGAGCCCCCCTCTTAGAGAAGGCCTTTTTGAATTCTTTCTGCAGGGTTTTTTTTCTGCAGGGTTTTCTACCGCTATAAGCTAGGTACAAAATCCCCTAAACTCCATCTAATTCTAATCTTTGGTTGTGAATTTTCAATTTTTCTGTCAACCCTAGACTTAATCTTTCTAAGTCTCTTCGCTGGCAGCCTGATAAATCAAATATTTTATATACTTTTAAAATTCAGATTGACCTAAAATTTTGTATGTTGGTTGACCTATCAACCTCTATTAACCTGTGAAATTCCGTACAGTTCAGACAAGTCTGCAAGGGTATTTTGGTAATTTCTCCCTACTCCCAGATTTTCCAGAAACCTGTTTTGGTGTTTATTCTTGATCCAAGCTACTGTTTAGGTCATCTTTGGGCCCACACCTGCAGGAATCAACAACCTCCTAGACCATCCTGCACCAAAATGTTTCTTGTTGTGGAACAATAGTCAAATTCAAAGGAATCTTCTCTTGAGCGATCTCTTCTAAAATTGGTTGTACCATTTGTTCCTTCAGAATTGGTAAAGTTGGTGGAGATGACTTTGACTCTTTATTAACTATGTTTACGATCTCTTTGATTCAGCAACAGTCACATGGTTGGATACAAAGTATCCCCTTTGGAAGCCCAAAGCAAGGATCTAGAGGAGTGTTGGTCGGCCATAGTATGTTAGGGGTTGTTTTGGGGGTTTTATTCATTGGGCTAAACTTGTAATAAGGCAGAACCTGCCAAGGGTAGTTTAGGCATTTTATCAACATGGTCTTTATTGTTTTTTAGTATGTTTTAAAGTCAAGTGGGTCCCTCTTGGTGGGTTAGTCGACAGCCACAAGAGGCTTTGGTTTTTAGTAGTCTTAGTTATTTAGAAAGTCAAAAATAGAGAGTCCTTAGTTTCCAATTTTGGAAAGTTCTATTTGTTTTGGTTTTAGGTCTATAAAATAAGAGGAGTCAACATGTAGAGGCATAGAAGATTTGAATAAAATTCTAGGTTTTTTCTAAGGCCATGGCTGGCTGTGTCTTGTCTCCTCTCCTCTCTCTTTCTCTCTAAAGCTCTTCTTCTTCTTCTTCTTCCTCTCTTCTTCTATCTTCTTCAACTTCTTATTCTTCTCATTCCTTCTTTCTTTCTTTCCTCTCTTCTTCTTTCCATAGTGTTAAATCTGTGGAGGCCCCACACCATACCCTATGGCTGTACTGAAGCCTCACCTTGAAGAAAACGACTGTTGTTCTGTTAGAACCTGGACTGCAGATACAAGACCTATCTGCTAGATCTTCTAGGGCTGACCATAGGCCAAATCGCACCCTCCATTCCCAGGTAATTGATCTCTGTTTTCCTCAGGTTTTATCCCTTACTAAATCCTCTTAAAATTCTGAGAAGTCCCTTAAGGACTTTCTGTTAAAGTTCTGTGGAATTACTCCTTAATCTTGAACTCTTTTGCCTCTGAGATTGTAAACAATTCTGGGTTCTCAAACAGTGAAATCGCCCCTACTTAGAGTCCCCTTTTTCTTCTTTTTTTTAGAGTTTTCTTCGCCAATCCTTTTCTCATATTTTCCATCCAAATCCTCCTTAAATCCCCTCTGTTTTCATTAGGTTTCTGATATAGAAACACAACTCTGTGTTAGGTTTTATTATTGAAGTGTCCCTGCAGCTTGTTCTTTTTATAAATTTTATTACATTTTCTTATCATAATATAGTGAAATTTTGTGTAGACATTCCTCACAGACTGGGTTAACTACCTGTAAAATTTGGTGTCATTCCGAAATTTCTGTAAGGGTATTTTCATGATTTCACTATTCTGTCCAGAAGATCCCAGAATTAAATTTTGTGTTATTTTCTTCTTTCTAAAGATTGTTTTAGTTTCTTTTGGATCCACATAAGCAGGGAAATACTGCCCTTCTATAGGCAGCCCCCGCATTAATTGGTATCAGAGCCAGATTCCTCCTGTCCGGATTCAAACCCCTCTTGAATCATCACGGAGAGCAATGCTGAGTTATCTTCGGAAGATAAAGCTCAATCCCGAGACCTTTAACTCAATCCCAAGCAAAAGGGAGGAGAATAAATTGGTGTCTAAGATAGATAATTTAGAGGCCCAGATAAAGGATATTCAAACTCTATTAACCAAAATGGCATCCAAGGGTTTCAATAAAGACAGCCCAGAAAAGGAGCAAATGAACAGTGGGTTCTCCTAACTCTGGTCCGCCGATAAGCCCTCTAAATGGTGGACATGTCAGTGATGGGACTCATCAACGACAACATGAAGTGATGCCTACTGGAAGAGGAATAAATGGCCAGGTTACTTTTCAGCAAGATGTTATTCAGCATGAGGTAGATTGTAATGCAAGACTGGAGGTCCTAGACTTTAATTGTAAGCAAGATCCAGAGGTATTCCTTGATTGGTTGCACAACATGGATGCGTTCTTTAGTTAGTATGATAATTTAAAAAGCTACAAATTTCAGTTTGCAGAAGCTAAGTTGAAGGGAACAGCACGAGTGTGGTGGAAGACACAAGGATAAACATAGCAATGGAGGCTGTGGAATCTTGAATACTTGGGAAGAGATGAAACTAGCAATGAAAAAAAGATTTGAACCCCCAGTCACAAGCAGCTAGCAGATCTCCATTTTATTCAACTTCGGCAAGGAAACATGTTCGTACAAGAATACACTAACCTCTTCCATTTATTGGCCTTATGTGCTGAATTTAAGTGGGATGATGAGATTATGGTGGCTATGTATCGGCAAGGATTACAGCCACAAATATAGGCAGGCCTGAGCTATATTCGCGTCCCTACCCTAGAAGATGCCATGCACATAGCATATCAGGTAGAGGAGAATTTGAAGAGAGCACCCTACAAAAGAACCTTCACTAAGAGTGTTCCAAGAAGCAAAGCACTGACTAATAGGTATTCCAATGGAAAGACAGCTAGCAAGCCACAAGCTAGTGGCCTTACATCAGCCTCTTCTAGGCCTGCACGTAGTTCTACCCCTTCCCAATCTAGACACACAGAAGGTTCAGCATCAAAGGGTAAAGGTTCTCAATGCTACAATGGCCACAGCTATGGACATTATTTTGCACAATGTCCAAACTGTGTGATGGGTCTTTCTAACAGGCAGCCCATGGAGGAAGAAGTCCATATTCTGCAGCAATTAATTTTTCTAGAAGCAGAGCAGGCAAGTGAGGGAGATGCTAGTGACCTTGAGGATGATCAGCCCATGTATGAATTATGCCCACTTCTGATTACTCGGGAAAAAAATAAGGAAGAAGATTGAACCGGAGCAGTATCTTTCATACTCGAGTTCATAGCAATGGCCAGTTGTTGATGCAGCAGCAGTTACATGGTTGGATACAAGTATCCAATTTGGAAGCCCAAGCCCAAGCCCAAGCCTAAAGCAAGGAATTCAATAAGTGTTGGTCAGCTATGGTAGATTAGGAGTTATTTTTTTATTGATTGGGCCAATTTTGTGAAAAGGCATTTATACCAAGGGTTTTCATGTCTTTGGGTAGGTTTAAGAAGTCCAAATAGAAGTCAAAATAGGATTGGTTGATATGTTCTAGAATAGGGTTTACAAGTCATGTTTTAATTAGGAAATCTTATGTTAGATGAAGTCCAAGTTAGACTAGGATTAGTATATGGAGTCAGAGAGATTGAGTTTTGTCAAGGTCTATAAAAGAAGGTCAATAGGTTGTAATAAGTTAGTTTTGAATATCGAAGAATTGAATAAAGGTTGAGGTCTTAGAAACCCATGGCTGGGTTGTGTTTCTCCTGTTTCTTTCTCTTTCTCTCTTCTTGCCTGAGCTCTTAATATTTCCCCTCTTTCTTCTTCTCTTCTCTACCTTTGTTCTAGTCTTCTTCTTTCTTTCTCTCTTTCCTTTTTTTTTTCTATTTTTTAAAGAGTGATTCATTTGAGAGCTTCAAATCAGATTGTCTTGCTGATTTTTAAGTGAAGATTCAGGGATCATTCAGAGGCTGTTGAAAGCTTGGTGCTACGGACCACGATTTGAGGTTTCCAGAATCTGATTTCTAGCCAAATCATAGGAGGCTCCAAAAAGGGGTTTTCCCTTCTTGTTTCATACAGGTATTATCCTCTACCCTATTCCTTGGTTGTTTCATTAAACTCCATTATAGATTATCTGCTAGATTTTTTAATATGTGGTATTTGTTATAGATTCTACTATTGCCTATTTACAGAATTTTCTGATTCCTATTTTGATGAAATCGCCCCTTCTATAGAACCCTGTTTTTCTAATCTATTGTTGAGGTATTTCTCCCCCGTCAGTCCCCTTCCTCATCCACTAAGTTCCTTTTAATCCCCTTTATATTTTCCCTAGTTTCTATTATCAAATCATAACTCTGGTTTCTGGTTTCTTTATTAAAGTATTCTGTAATCTGGTTTTTTCATAAATTTTCATTAGCTAGAGTGATCAGAATTCAGTGAAATTTGGAATAGATATTCATTACAGACCTAAGTATCTACCTGTAAATCTGCAGAGAATTTTGACGCTTACACGGGTATTTTAGTCATTTCACATATCTGATTAGAAATTTCCAGAATTGAAACTCTGTATTCTTCTTTCTTTTAATTCTTGGTTCTAGCATCTATTTGGGCCCACATAAGCTAGGGTAACTGTCCTTTCATAGACAACCCCTAAATTAGTTGTGTTCTATGGTTATTGATGGAGTCATTTAGACCAATGTAGTGTCTGAAGATGCCGCAAAGAAATTGGGGTTGAAGATTGAACCGCATCCAAATCCTTACAAGGTGGCATGGGTCAACAATACCAGCTTGAAAGTGCATGAAAGATGCTTACTCACATATTCTATTGGTGGGTTCATGGACCAAGTGCAGTGTGATGTGCTTTTTTTTTTTTTTTTTGATAAAAGAAAATTTTATTATATTCATAAAAGAAGAGATGGCCGGGGATAAGGCATCCCCAAACCCAACAAAACCGACAGGAATTACAAAAAGGCAGAATCACGGAAGATTTTTCGCCACCCTTTCTTTACATCTGCTAAAGAGATACCCAACCCTGTACAATTAGCAATCCATAAACAAAACCTGTATTTAGCTTTCTTATATACATAGTAAGCTGGTTCTTTGTTGTCTTCAAATGCTCTTTTATTCCGTTGCAGCCAAATAGACCACCAAATGGCTGAGAGAACCAAGTTCCAAGCATTCTTTGCTTTAGGAGGCACTCTTCTCAAATACCATCCTCTAAATACCTCCCCAATAGTATGAGGAAATATCCACTCAAGCCCCACCTCCATAAAAGCCATATTCCAAACCTCTGTTGTAAATGGGCAGTGGATAAAAATGTGGTTGGCTGTCTCTTCCTCTTGGTAACAGAGCAAACAAATGTTTGGGAGGTACATGCCTCTTCTTTGAAGGTTATCAATAGTGGGAAGGCAATCCTTCATAGCAAGCCACAGAAAAAAATTTATCTTAGACGGAGCTTTTAAGTTCCATAATCTCTTCCAAATATCATCCACCCCCAAATCACCACACAAATTCACTGAAAAGGTCCCATTTTTAAATAACATCCATTGCCGGACATCCTCTTTTTCCCTATTTAGTTTAAATTCTTCTATCATGACAATAAGTCTTGCCATGTGATCCACTTCCCAATCATTCAAGTTCCTTCTCACATTTACTCTCCATGTACCTCCATCCTCCAACCAATTCCAATAATCAGCCACTAAGGCATTTTTGTCAGATGCAATGTTGAAAATCTGGGGAATTTCTTTGCATAACGGATGTTGAGAACACCATCTATCTTTCCAAAACATCATTTTGTTCCCGGTCCCCACTTCCACACGTACCACTTTTTCAAAGTCCTCCATCTGATTCATTATCCCTTTCCAACAACTCACCCCGTAGGAGTTCATTGGCCTTCTTGTTTCCCAATAATTTGCTTCCCCATATTTCTCTAGAATCAGCTTCCTCCATAGACTTTCCCGCTCCACTCCATATCTCCAAAGCCATTTTGAGAGCAAGGCTTTGTTCTCATCCTTAACTCTTTTAATACCCATTCCCCCATTGCTTTTTGGTTTACAAACCTCCTTCCAAGCCACCAAATTCAGTCCCATGTTATTCCTTTCTTTTCCCCACAAGAAAAATCTTTGACACTTTTCAATTTTATTTGCAATTGAAGCTGGGATCGTAAAGAGGGACATAAAATAAGTGGGGAGGCTCGCTAGGACTAATTTTATTAGAGTTATTGTACCTCCTTTTGAAAGATACATCCCTTTCCACCCTGCTAGTCTCTTGTGCACCCTTTCAATCACTGGGTTCCAAGCTGCTTGTATTTGTATGTTGCCCCTAATGGCATTCCCAACTATGTAGTTGGAAGCGAACCTTGCTTGCAGACCAAGACTTCTGCATACCTCCATAAATCCTCTATTTGAACCACACCATAAATGCAACTTTTAGAAAGATTAATTCTCAAGCCCGAGACCGCTTCAAAACATCTTCTCACACACCTCAAGAGCATCAACTGTCTGGCTGAATTCCTGCACATGGTTATACAACAAGAAAGTGCAACATTGTGGGTACAACAACACATTCGTTTAAGACTTTAACTACCACAATTATGAGATGTGGATGGTACCAACTGAGATCTACCTGTGTTGAAGCTCAAGAGAATAGTTGGACCATTCCTTCTTAAGTGTGCGTTTTACAGTGGAGATGGAAACCTTGTTGCACCCCCAAACTCAACGGAGTTGAGTTTTTCTCTGAGGGGGGGAATTGATGCACCAACAGTCATGTGGTTGGAGACAAAGTATCCCCTTTGGACACCCAAGACCAAGCCCAAAGCAAGGACCTAGAGGAGTGCTAGTCAGACATGATATGTTAGGGGTTATTTTTTTGAGTTTTATTGATTGGGGTAAACTTCTAATAAGGCAAAATCTGACAAGGGTAATTTAGGTATTTTATCAGCATAGTCTTTATTGTCTTTTAGTATGTTTTAAAGTCAAGTGGGTCCCGCTTGGTGTGTTAGTTGACAGCCACAAGAGGCTTTGGTTTTTAATAGTCTTAGTTATTTCGAAAATCCAAAATAGAGTCCTTAGTTTCCAATTTTGGAAAGTTTTATTTGTTTTGGTTTTGGGTCTATAAAAGAAGAGGAGTCAACACGATAAGGCATTGAAGATCTGAATAAAATTCTAGGTTTTTTTTTTTAAGGCCATGGCTGGCTGTGTCTTTGTCTCCTCACTTCTCTTTCTTCTCTTCTTTCCATAGCATTAGATCTGTGGAGGCCCCACTGCATATCCTATGGCTGTACTGAAGCCTCACCTTGAAGAAAACGAGTATTGTTCTTTTAGAACCTGGACTGTAGATAGAACACCTATCAGCTGGGTTTTCTACGGCTGAGCATAGGCCAAATTGCACCCTCCATTCTTAGGTAATTGATCTCTGTTTTCCTCAGGTTTTGTCCCTTACTTAACCTCTTAAAATTCTCAGAAATCGCTTGAGGATTTTCTATTAAAGTTCTGTGAAATTGCTCCTCAATCTTGAACTCTTCTGTCTCTGAGATTGTTAACAATTTTGGGTTCTCAAACAGTGAAATCACCCCTACCTAGAGTCCCCTTTTTCTTCTTTTTTCAAATGTTTTCTTCCCCAATCCTTTTCTCATAATTTCCATCCAAATCCTCTTTAAATCCCCTCTGTTTTCATTAAGTTTCTGATATAGAAACACAACTCTGTTTTAGGTTTTATTATTGAAGTGTCTCTACAGCCTGTGCTTTTTATAAATTTTATTACATATTCTTATCAAAATATAGTGAAATTTTGTGTGGACATCCCTCATAGACTGGGTTAACTACCTGTAAATTTTGTGTCATTCCAAAATTTCTGCAGGGGTATTTTCTTAATTTCACTATTCTGCCAAAAAATCCTAGAATTAAATTCTATGTTCTTTTCTTCTTTCTAAAGCTTGTTTTTAGTTTTTTTTTTGGGCCCACATAAGAATGGAAATAATGCCCTTCTATAGGCAGCCCCTGCATTACTCTTCTTGCTTATTCTCTTCTAAAGCTGAAGAAAACATAGAAGTAGGTTGTAGTGGCTTTACTTTAAGTCTATACCACATAGCAAAGTTAAAAATCTTCAAGATATGTGTCTCCTCATCAAAAGTAGCATTCCTTTTTTCAATCCACTGCTTACCTAAAATCACTCTCTTGTTTTTCAATGAAAGGATTTTGCACTCAGCACCATCGATATTTCCCTTGCTTGAATTGAACACTAAAACCATTTCCATTATATCCACAATATCATTGATCTATAGGATCTTGTAAGATCTCCTCAACAAAACTTGTAGAAATCAAGTTCTCTTCATACATGTCACTAATCAGAACCTTAAATGCCTTCCCAGAAGGAAAAACAAATATAGTCCTAATATTGAAAACCATTTCTCAAACTTTGTTCTAATACCAAACTGATGTAGGATCAAAAGGCTCTAATCTGGTTTTCTAATAGAATATCTCTAGTAAAAAGAAAAGAACAAAAAAAGAAAGAGAAAAAGAGAGGAAAATACCAATGGAGTCACACCGATGGCTTCCTAGGAATCACACATAGGGTTGAAATCAGCACACCTTCGAGATTTTGGAGTTACACCAGAGAACAAAGTAACTATGGCCTTGGATTCATCAATAATCATCATTCTTCATTAATAAAATTCTAGTTTACAAGCATATATATAACTTTTACATGCCAATCTTTCCAAAACTTACTCTAGCTAGACTTCTTAAAAAGTAGAACTCTAAAATTACTAAAAGTGATACCCTGCCAATATTTTAGCCATAACTTTCCCAAATCACATCAGGTTCTTAAAATCTTGGTCCCATTAGAATGGTAACTGAATAACCTATCAAATGACACCAAAATCAGCAGAAAAGCTAAGTTTTGTCTTTCCAAATTAAATCCTAAAGAAAAGTGAAGAAAATAGATATTTCACTTCTTTAAAATTAAATAAAACCTAGTCTATTTAGAAATAAAGAAAAAAAATTTAACTAATTGGCAAGAAACTAACCTAGATTAACCTAAAATTGACCAAATAAAAATCATTGCCACAAAAATTTAAAGCAGGTGCTGCAAGATTGGAAAGGTTCGAATTTAAAAGCCTTATCAATGAGAGGAAGGGTGTTATGGAAGTGTATTCCTTTTGCTATTTGTTGGGTGATTTGGAATGAGCGCAATGACAGAATTTTTGAAGGCAAGGTTGTGGAGGATTGGAAGATCCCGAGCATGGTCCTCTCTTGTTTGTTCCAATGGATGTCCATCTTGCCTATGTTTAGGGAACTTAAATTTTCTGATTGGATGTTTGAGTGGGATAGAGTGATTTTGATTTCTGCCCCTTAGTTCAGGGGATGTATTGCTCATGCATTCCCCTTTGCTTTAATAAAATTTTGTTATCTATACAAAAATATATTTATATTTCCTAGGTTGGGTTGTAATTGGATGTCAGTCAAGTTCCAGGAAGTTTCACTTTTGTTTCTGTTACTAGATGTAGTTAGTCACATGTACATGTTGGGAGGTCCAATTCTCGACCCGAACTACCCTATTCTACCTAAGCGATGGATCTTTTTCAATATTTTTTATATTATTTATCAACCTGAACCATACCAACCCTACCCAATTGCTTACAAAAGATGGGATTTGTTACCTTGTCCGGTTTCTTCAGGTTTAGGCTTAGCAATTTCAATCTTGCAATCTGTTTGCATTAATAAATCCAAGAGAGAATTACACCTATCACTAAGCATTCGTTAAGAACAAAAAATATTAAAAAGTAAAGTTAAGCTAGTGATTAAGGGCAGCATACAGGAGCTAGCAAGCCTCAGTTGATGGCCCTGAACCTTTTGGGTAGGGTTAAATATTTGATTGTATCCTTATTCATATTTGTGCCAAATATGAACATGTGTATCTGATTCGATTAAATATTAAATATTTATTCGTTTAAAAATTATCTTATTTTTTGTTCACATTCGTTTGTTTAGTAATAGTAGTCATATTATGATATTATAGGTTTTGTTACATTATAGTAGAGTGAATAATTACTTTTAACATTAACCCTGACCTATTGCATAACTTAAATGGATACAAATATACTAATTGTATTTGCATCTGATATTCGACTGATTTAATGGTTACAAATATAAACCCATGTGTATCGGATTCAATTAAATATTTGTTTGTTTAAACAATATCTAATTATAAATGAAGCATTTACGAATGTGCCAATATTCTGTTTATTTACACCCTTACTTTTTGGGACTCCCTAACGTGGATTGGATCAAAGCTTTATTTTGGTGAATCCTGTGTTTGTCATGGTAATATTGCATGTATAGGGGCATTCATTAGGGATAACAAAGAGTTGTCTCATAGTAATAAGACTGAGTGTGGAAGTATGGATCCTCAGCTTAGGGTTGCAAACAGACCGGATATGAGCATATCTATATCTTATCCAATAAATAATGGATATTTAAAAACTATATTCGTATTTCCTATCTGTTTAAATAATCTGGATTTTGGATATTCGAAAAGAAAGAAAAGCAATTCTATAAATGTCATAGTCACTGTTGCCAATGCAGTCTTTCCTAAATCATCTCTATCGTTGCCAAAATCCCTGATGCCATATGACTTGGCAACGATGTTGGATGGAGCATAACACCATATCTTATTCTATGTGGTGGGTGTGAGTTGTTGTGGCATAGTTGTGGTAATACTTGTAGGTGCTGCCATAGATGGGGAAATAACAATTATGAAGAAAGAGTTTATATATTTTAGGGTTTTAGTTATTAGGTTATTTAAGACAGTTGGAGTAGTTTTAAATCCATTGGTTTATACTCTATGTTCTATATATTGTTATATTTAAACAAATAAGATATTTAACAGATCAGATTGATATAGGTCCATATCCTATTAGATATAAATGGATATTTTTATAAATAGACCGGATAAGATTATTGCTTATTTTGAATCAGATGTAGATGGAACACAGACATTTTCCAGATAACTTGCAACCGTACCTTCGTGGCTCAAGCTACCCTTTTTAGGTCTGCAAATGGTGGCAGCTATGGATGCTAGATTGTCATTTTGGAAGGCAAAGAGCTTCGGATCCTAGATAGTCCCACTGGTGATATTACTTAGGGAATCTGTATGGTGTTGTTTATGACTAAAGACAGGTTGTCCTGTTTTTTTATAATATTTTCTTTAATTTTGTGAGAAAATCAGTTAATGAATTGGCCCACGTGTCTTCCAAGTGAGGATCCTTTATATGTGTTACTAAAACGTGCTTATCTGATGTTGCTTGGTGTTATTTTGAGGAAATGATTCTGTGACCAATCTGTGACATACACCACAGACTGACACATGGTGTTTTTTAAAATTTAGTGCCTCTTTTTGAACACTAACTGTTTGATGTGAGCACATTTTTTTTTGTCTCTTTTACCTCTATACGCACCATATGTTGACTCCTTTTGTGTTCATACATTGGTGCTGGGGGCTTCAAGAATATTTGATAAGGATTTGCGCTGGGGTTTAGGCTTATCTGCGATTACCCAATAAAAAAAACATATATTTAAGATAAACGCTTTTTATTGTTTATATATATATATATGGAAATTTTCTCTATTTTATTGAATCATGGATAAGAATTGGGCTGGGCTCACATGGTGGTTGGTGTCAATGAGTTAAACCTCGTGCCTCTTGTCGAATCTTTTCTTTCTTATTTATTTGCTTGGTGGGTCACAGAGCCAATGGTATAATTTTAAAGGAAAAACACCTCTTTGATTAATTATATATCCACCAACCCTAGCTTTTTTATTAATGGAAGGAAAACGATCTTCAGTGAGCAAAATTGGTGTAATCAATGTGTAAGGTGCATCGTAGTCTAACACGTGATGTATTTTTTAATTTGGTGAATCTTTAGCCCTCTTTTGAACACTTTTAACCTATGTCTTCTACGTGTCTGCCTGTAGTGTGGTCACACAT
>JAOXJP010116222.1:0-13972 GCA_025762735.1 Platanus orientalis
TGTTCACCTCAATGAGGAGAACAACTCTATATGATTGGATGCTCAAAACCATCAATGGGTGAATGAAAAATTGTCTCAAAAAATGCCTAGTTGATCACTGGTAAAACTGGTAAAAGTGTGTTAAATTTGAATAGTCCCACATGGACTAGCTCATAAATTTATGTGTGTTCATATATACTAATGGTAAACATAAGTTTGGGCTCCAAGGGGCACTGCTGTTTTGTGGATGTGGGAGGACTTAGCCAACATGGGCCGAGCCTATATTTAACATACACACGCACACCGAACCGGACCGGATTGGGTTGGGTTGGATCAATAAGAAACATGTCCATTCCGTATGGATGTGTAGGTGGCTATTAGATTGCAGCTAAGTTGTGTATAGTATGTCCTTCATGCATTTTATATTGATTCAAACAAATTTTCAGTTAAGGGTTTAGTCTCATGGTGCATTAGTGTGAGAGAGAAAGTACTGCATGGTTTGGTTTGCTAGACACAGATCGTAGTGCTACCTCTGTGTGTGCAGATCATTGTATCTTGGAAGATAGACATCCGATTTAATCGTTAGCACTAATGCGAGGGACGAATCTGTTTTAAGGACATAATGTCCAACACTAGTCTTGATCTACTTAAGTGAAGTTTCATCATCATCCGAATCAAGTAGGTATTTCATTTATTTTATTTGAGTAAATTTTGTAGTCTATAGTGTAGTGTAGTGCACATGTATGTAGAATACTGAAATAACAATACTGCACCTAACATTTTTCCCTTTAATTTAGTTTTTTTTTTTTTTTTTTTGCTAACATTTTCAAATGTACTTCTAAATAAAACAAGAAAACAATGGTAAAATCATTTGATCATGATTTTTGGCCCATGCAATCTCTATGGTTCAGGGTTGATGTAGATATATCCCATTGCGGAGAATGATTCATGAGATGTTGAGGATGGTTCGGATCGTTCAAGTGGATTGATTTTGGTCTTTTGAAGATCTCTTTGGTGTAACCCATCAAATAGTAGGCCCTATTTCTCCATATCTGCACTGCATGTGTGGTTATGACGCCTATACACATTATGGTCTTAGTATGGCAGATCTTTGTTGTAGAATATCTACAATTGAGGGAGTCATGCAATGACTGGCTCCACCCATTGCCTATGGACCAACTGAACCAATATGTTGTTGGGAGACTCTTTTTAACACTATCTGATCTCTATACATTCTTCTGATTTGTAGTGGTTATACATGCATTTGCCGATGGCTGATGCACCACAATTACAAGTTTCGGGGCCAAAATCAACAGATGATGAAGATATAGATCCCACATTAGGTTTCACCACCTCTTTGATTTCATGCATTTGTTTTTTTGAGATAATAACTTGAACTGATCAACTCAATTCAACAAAACTTTATCAACTACTTAGGAGTGGCAATTCATGATGGCGGGCCTGGCTTGTGTCGTATCAAGTTAAGGGTATATGACTATATGGATGGACCCAAACATGACCCATTTCTTAATTGTATCAATGTGGCTTGATCCGTGTTGACCAAAACACAATTACAAACAACCCTAACCTGATAATTTTGTGTCATGTCTGCGGGTCGTGTGACTAGGGGTGGCAATTCATGATAGCGGGTCTGATTTGTGTCGTGTCAAGTTTAGGGTATACAACTGTATGGATGAACCCAAACATGACCCATTTATTAATCGTATCAATGTGGCTTGATCCATGTTGACCAAAACACAATTACAAACAACCCTAACCCGATAATTTTGTGTTAGGTTCACAGGTCATGTGACTAGGAGTGACAATTCATGTTGGCAGGTCGTGTTCGTGTCATGTCGAGATAAGGGTATACAATTATATGTATCAAAGTAGGTTGATCCGATTTGACCCAAAACATGACTACAATAAACTCTAACCCGCTAATTTTGTGCCGGGTTCATGGATCATGTCAAACATTGCCACCCCTATAACTACTTGGGTGGCTACATGAATCCTGTTCCTTCATTCTATTTTATCTAGGGTCATGTCTGTTGTTAAGGCTGTCAATGAACCAAGCTAATTAGTAGGTTTGTCATGAGGTTATGTATATGTATAGTTGTTGGACCTATTTCAGCCAATACTTTTAGGGGTAAATTACAGAATGCTCACCTAGACTATCTGACGATATATATTCTCTCGATTATCAATAATTACAAAAAAATTCCCTCTCAAAAATGTTCTAATTACAGAAGTTAGCTTAGGTGTGATTTTTCCACGATAACCATTGTTTTAAATCATATTTTTAACAAATAAGCATAATTTTTGAAATCCCAAATACCCTTAACGAAGTATAACCCACCCAGACCCACATAACCCGATCACATCTTCTTCCATCTTCCTCCTTCCCTTCGCCCAATAACCACTCTCTTTCTCTATCGGTATAGTCTCTTACCATTGAGGACGACTTTGCTGGTGACAACCTTGTCGAAACTGACTCTGGCACACTAATGAGTTCTCTATTATGAAGAAATAAGAAAATTTTGAAAATCTCATTTTGAAGAGATCCATCAGATTTGATCTTCCAAGTGAAAAATCATGTGAAAATACAAATCAAGCGATCTCCGTTTTCCTTTCCATGGAAAGCATTGCGAATTCTAAAGTCCAAAACAAAGATTAGTGGTCTGACCCCATTTAAGATTTCCTCGACAAATCCGCTCACTGTTCAGTTCTTCTATGTATGGTTCATTTGTTTCCAACATGAACACCAAGTCTACTATTAAACTTCTTAACCGTTTGATTCAAACCCATGATCATCTCTTCAAATAAGGCTATTTGGCCGTTAGATTCAAGTTCTCTTAATTCCTCATCTCCCATGCACATGACTCCTAACCCAATTAATACCACTTCATAGCAACCAACAGATTTGGATCACAATTCTACACCGTTAGATTTACCTATATTAACCCCTTCAAATACACACATGTAAATTTCCCACCTAATAACTTTTCATCTCAGCCATTAGATTGGTCACCAGAAGCTTAGCCATCAGACCAAAACACTATTCCTTCTTCTTCCTTACCGGAATATCCATCAACTTCGTCTCCCCTACCCGAAATTCTTATCAATGACCCGAATACAAAATCGGCTACAGAAACCTTTATTTCTTCCCATCCAGCTGATTTACCTCACTACAAAACCTTAACAAATAATATTCATCCCATACTAACCTACTGGCTCTACCCGACCTATACCAACAATAATAACAAAGAATGACAAGATGGTTGTTACCGACTTTCCCCACACTAAATCCACCGCCTCAGGAATTGTATCCTGGTTTCAACGAGTTAAGTTTCCATTGGACTCTTTTGCTTAGTCTTTAATTTGACTGAGAGGATCCACAGTTTATTCTTAAAACCAAATCAAAATCATGATTTGCATCATCATAGCACCTAATCAATGCAACTTCCTTGCCCTCAATTGATGACTCATCAGTTGTTTCCGTGTAGAGCTTCATCACAGGCTTTGCAATTTGCTTTCAACTACAATCTGCCACAGGTACACACATTTCCCATTCCACATTTTGCTTCAGCCTAAAGCAATGAAATCATCAACTGATGAGAGAGATTGGTGAACATCAACCTATTGTTTACAAAGGAAAGAAATTAGTGAGGTTGGGTTGGCTAAAATGGAAGGGGAAGTTGGGAGGGAGATGAAGGGATTTACCCTATGGAGAGAGGAGCAAGAAGGTATGCATTGCACCACACAGTGTGGCACATGCACATCACTCATGTACAGGAACAAATGCTCATGGTTAGCTAGTTGCTCAGTGCATGCGGTGTCGTCGCTGGGACATCTTTTTGGTCTCACCTTCTTCACCTCTTTATCTTATCAATGGCATGTTGATTCTTTTCATACCGCTTGATAGTACCAAGTTAAATAATCGTTGCAATTGGCAACATAGCGTCATTGAGGTAGCCCTAGTTGGATACGGAAGTAAAGCGAGGAAGAAGATACAAGAAGCAGTGGGGTTTTGAGAGAATTGCCATTATCAATGGTGGGAGATTAGGGTTTGAGGAGGGAAGTTGATGAGTGAAGGAGGTTATTTCCAGGCTGTTGGATCATAATATATTAGAATATACTTGGGACATTAATATAAAATTGGTAAAGTTAAACATTTAAGTCAAGGGAATTTTTGTCATCATAAACAACCCCCATATGTCATAAGAGTAGTTTTGGGTTTAATAGAATTTTTAGGCCACTAAAGTGTTTTTTGGAATGGATAGTGTTGGTCAAGGGGGATCCATGATATTTTGATCGTTGAAGGGGAATCTGTATATTGTCTAATAGTTCAAGGGTGTAATATATAATTTACCTTACTTTTAACATGTACATGTTTGGCTCATGGGCTTAAATATAAACTTAAGTTTAGCAAGTTGAGTTGAGCCTGAGCTTGACACCTCAAGTATATGACAAGCTTGAATAAAGCCTGATCTTGATCCTTGTGTGACAAGCCTGCTCCGAGTCAGCGGCTTGTTAACAGTCCTACATGTTGTTCAATCACAAACACTCATGTCTTTTCTCACTACTTCAACCCAAGTCAACTTTAGTTTTCTTTTTCATTTTTAATGCCTGCAATTTGCACCATCTCACCCTTATTGCTTGTCAACTTCAAATAAACAACTCGTAATTATTTTGGTGGCAGCAATACTTGGAAAATATGCTCAAAACCCTCACATCCTTGAAGGTATCTAGTGTCAACCCCTATCTTCATAAGTTCTTTGTTTCGATGTCTATCCCTTAATACATTGACAAGTATGAAAGCTTGAGCAGAGGGAAGCATCCGAAGAATACTGAAATCTTGCTCACAAGTATTAAAAAAAAAATAGCCAATTTAACTTTTAGTACATACTGAAATCTCGCTCACCCTTTTATCTTATTGCTCTATAATTTTGTAGCACTGCTAATGTTTCTTTTGTAATGGAGAATAATGAA
The DNA here is from genome assembly GCA_025762735.1 of Platanus orientalis. Lineage (NCBI taxonomy): Eukaryota > Viridiplantae > Streptophyta > Magnoliopsida > Proteales > Platanaceae > Platanus > Platanus orientalis. Next base: position 4,972 of record JAOXJP010116222.1, read on the forward strand.
CAAACAAATGGTGGATGAAATGTGAGGTATTTGGGTAAGAGGGTTTCAAATTTACGAAAAAGCTTAAAGTGATAAAGATAAATCTCAAAGAATGAAATTCCAATACTTTTGGTAAATTGGGGTCATCAAAGGAGAAAAAATGGGAACTTATATCCTTGATCAATCTTCATATCTCTAATGGGAGCTTTTGATTGAGGAGCTAAAAGACAAGAGACTTATTCTCATTGCTACAATGGAATCAATTTTTAGGCATGAATAAGTGTTTTAGAAACAAAATTCTAAGGAAACGTGGATCAAAGAGGGGATGGAAACACTAAATTCTTTCACAAAATTGTGAATAGAAGGAAAAAAAAGAAACTTATTTCAAAACTCATCATTAATGGAGAGGAGGAAACAAATTTCCTGAAAATTGTTAATGAAGCCGAATCCTTCTATGAGAAACTATACAACTCCGATAACTTTTTCTAGCTTAGAATTGATAACCTCTTGAAATCATGTCTCTCACCTGAAAAGTCTTGTTCTCTTGAAGCACTGTTTTCTGAAGAAGAAGTTAAAACGATAGTTTTCAGCATAAACAAGGATAAATCACCAAGCTTGGATGGATTCTCAATGTTCTTTTACCAAACATGTGATTTTTTCAAAGTCAACCAAAGGAAAGTGTTCTATGAATTTCACGAGAGGGGCATCCTCCATAGACAAACATGATCTAATTTCATTGCTCTTATCCTAGAAAAGAGGGGACTTGTAGAATCTCGGACTTTCGGCCTATAATCCTGTTAGATAGTCTATATAAGATAATAGTAAAGCCTACCTTGTAGATTGAGAACAGTCATGTGATATGGTATTTCAAACTCCCAAAGTGCATTCATTAAAGAGAGACAAATAATGAATGAAATATTATTGGCCAACAAGTGTGTGGACTCATGGAAAAAGTTAGCTTCTTAAGGTCTAATATGCAAAATGACTTTGAAAATGCCTTTGACCGAGGAGACTGGAATTTTGTAGAGTGGGTTCTCCTAAAAAAAGTTTAGAAATTTGTGGATCAAGTGGATTTTGGGTTGTATATCAAATCTTTGGTTTTCCATCTTGTTAAATGGTACATTAAGGGATTCTTTGGTGCATTCAGAGATCTCAGACAAGGAGCTCCACTTTCTCCCTTCCTCTTTTCCTCAGTGGCTGATGGTTTAAGTGCCCTTTTTAACCACATAACTAATGTTAATCTTATTAAAGGGTTTCACTTACATGACCTGCACTTTTTTCATCTCCAATTTGCAAACGATACCTTAGTCCTTATCAAATCAAATGGTGAAGGAAACATGAATTTGAAGAGCATACTTAAGGTGTTCGAACTCATCTTGGGACTAAAGGCTAACATAGGAAAGATCAAGTTTAGCAAACATTCATGTGGAGGATGGTACTCTATCTGTGTTTGCAACTTCATTGGAATGTAGAGTAAAATCTTGGCCATTGAAATATTTTGGAATGCCTCTCACTGGAAGCCAAAGGTTGGGTAGTTTTTTGGATCCTGTTGTTGAAAAAAAGGAAAAAAGTTGGCTTGTTGGAAGCAGTTCCAAGTATCTATTGGAGGAAAAATCAAACTAATAAAAGCTACCTTGCCAATAACCCAGTTTATTACATGTCCCTTTTAAAAATCCCACAAAAAGAAGTGAATAAAATCGAGGCACTTCAACGATCCTTTCTATCAGTGGATGGGGACAAAAGAAAGATTATCTAATCAAATGGGACTTGTTGCTAAACCAAAAAAGGAAGGAGGCTTATGCATTGGTGAGATTTCCCTAAAGAACAAAGCACTTATTGGGAAATGGATATAGAAAATGACTTTTGAAGAGGAAAAAATCTGGCGTTTATTGTTTCTTCACAAGTATGGTTCAGATTCAAATGGATGGAACTGTAACCCATTAGTCAATTCTCATGCCTCCTTGATATGGAAAATCCAATTTTAGAATGATTCTTAGTGGGGTGATTCCCCTTTATCATTATCCTACCCCTATCTTTTCCGCATCTTAAGTCTCAAAGATGCCTCTGTCACCCGACTCTATTCTATCCTCGGATGGTTCCATATCTTGGAATCTTCTATTTTAGGGATCTATTAGATCTGGAAGCTGAGTTTGTGGGATCCCTTCTTCATCTCCCTCCCTCCCTTATGGATAGATATAGGTTGATCCTCACCTCCTCCGGTTTATTTTCTATTAAATCCTTCCTTGAGAAGCTTTATGATCCTTCGGTTCTCTACTATCTCTTCCCAGTATCAAATGTGTGGAAAATGATCTCTCCCCATTGGGACGGGCTTTTATTTGGATTGTTGTTTACTATAAAATGAACACTATGGATATGCTTCAGAGGAGGCGACCTTACATGATTTTCTCCTCTTACATATGCTTCCTATATATGAAGAGTGGATAATCATGCAACTATATTCTATTGCACCACTCTTTTGCAAAATCTATTTGAGTTCACTTTCTTACACGTGCCTCTGTGAGGTTGACTATGCCTTATAGTCTTCTTAGCTGGTGTCTCAATAAAAGTGTGACACCATTGAGGGCCATGGCAGGAAATTTTGGTTGGGCCTCATGCATGGAATCAATTGGAGAATCTAGAAGGAGAGGAACAAAAGAATTTTTTAGGGAGTTAATAAATCTCATGCTAAGGTGGTGGACTCCATCCTTTTTGAGGTTGCCTCTTAGGCTATAGCCTCAAATGGCTTCTCTAGAGTTTCAATTTTTGATATCACGACGGATTGGTACTCATGTATTTTATCTTTCACATTGTCATATAACTCTAGTTAGGTGATCAACCTTTCGGTATCTTCTTGTACATTCTTCTTTTTCCTTTTTTCTTCTTCAATAAAGATTGTTATTCATAAAAAAAAAAAAAAAAAAGAAAAACAAAAACCCAAAACTCTTCTTAAAAGCTTTCCTTCTATGATCTGCATGATGGTGGTACTAAAGTTCAAGTAATGGTTGATGCAAGGTGTCTTTTTCTTTTTTCTTTTTTGCTTTTCTATTATTGGTATAGAAGGTGTTTATATTCTTCTTAGTATCAATGTTGCTATGTACAACGATTGAAAAAACACAAAATGCTGGTCTATAGGACTTAATTTTTCAGTTTACATTTCTCATTGATTTCTGCTTGCTCACTTAATAGTAACTTCAATATATTGAATTTTATTTTTAAATCTTAAAACACCTCCCATTTTTCCTTTGGTGGCTATATTCTAGTCTAGGAAAACAAAATTTAGTATCTCTGTAATAACACACTTCATTTATGGTGTGAAAACCCTATTGATCTTGTTTTATAAAAGTAGATCATTTCACCACATTGAACGCTTTGCATTCACACTTGGTTTTTGTTTGTGCCAAAAAGAGAATTCTCATGTGAAGCTTGGACTGTTCAAGAACTTGGTCATGTGACAGAGAAAATGAAGGAAAGGAGATTGTGTGGGGAACATAAAATAGCTAAAACGTGGAGAAGCTAGCAGTTGCAAATTTGAATGTAAAGGAAACATGGCCAGTCTCCATTAATGTGTGATCATGGAAAACATGGTGTTAACTACCTAGGAAGAGCCTATAAAAAGGGGTAGACGGTGAATGAAAGACACTTTCAACATCTTCAATCATCTGATCATCTACTTGCAATGAGATTATCCTAAATCAAGCTTTAGCCTTTTTCTTGCAAATTCGAGTTGTTATTTTGTTTCAATTAGTAGTACATGTTCTGTAATCTGGTTTTGGTAAGTTCTATAAGATTAGTAAGTGATTATTTCATTTACATATTCAAATTCATGAAAGTTTAGCTTGATTTCTTGCATTATACTATCGTTGTCATAGTTGAAATTGTGGTAAAAACCTTATCCGTAAAGCAGAAAGAGTCTATTTGAAGGATGAACCCCACCCTTAAGAAATTCCCTGATTTTATTATAGTGGCTAGATATACGGAAATTTTTTTTCCCTTATTTGATCACACAGTATTCTTTTATGCCTGAGGTCGTAGGAAAACCCAGATTTTGTGGCCACGTGGCACTAACATGCTTACATGCAATTTTTCATCCAACACCTATCTCAAGCAAGTGCGGTGGGATCCATGCCTTCAAGACACAATAATGTTATAATTTCTAAATTGGTTGAAGATGGGACTAAACATGGCTAGGACCTACCTCATGAGTTAAGGCATCATCAATAAGAGGACAACATACTACAAAGAATTTAGTCCACGTGTGAAAGACTAGATCATCCTAGCAATATGCCTCACTCACCTAATCCTCAGACTAGGGGGTACATACCCCCCTTATGCGAGCACAATCTACCATTATGCTAGGCTAAAATTGACAAGACCCAGTGATGTATGGCCATAATGGCTCAAATGGCCACATGGCAATGAGAATAACAACCACAACAGCAGAAATCCTTTATTCAATGAACAAGGGCTTGGGGGAAACCTTATAACTAACCGAGAGAGCCAACATAGTAGCCATAACTCCCTTGACTTATCAACCTCCTACACATAATTAGATTCCAATTGACCGAATTAAGTTCATGAATTTAATTTTGGAGGCTATCAATGCCAACAACCTAAAAAGGATGAATCCGTATCCCGTATGGGTTGATAGGCATTTTGAATTTTTGAGAGGTTTTAAGATATCGAGGTTTACACTTTTCTCCGGAGAATTTGAACAATCGACTGTAGAATACAACAACTAGCTTACCATGCAATGTGGGGAAGTTTTAGCCAATGAAGACCTAAAGCTAAGGCAATTTGGGAACTCATTGATTAGAGTTACTTTTGCACGGTACATAAGCCTCCCTCTAAACTTCATCTTTACATGACTGGAGATGGAAGTGAGGTTTTATACTTATTTCTTTAGAAGAACTGAACTTGAAGTTTTTATGGTTGATCTGTCTCAATTTCATCAATTGTAGGGAGAATCAGCTGAAGGTATATAACATAGTTTAAGAAGGAAAGGAACCATTCTTCATTCATGTTGTTAGAGTTAGAGTTCGTCAAGATGGCTTAGAACAACTTGGATATTATGGTAATAAATAAATTTGAAGGCATGGACTTCAAAAAGACTTATCCAAACTATCAGTGAGGGACACTGGATACGAATGGTTGTTGAAGAAAGACCTGCACATAAAAAGTTCATCTATGGGTACATATTACCAATATCCCAATTACAAATTGGACATGGCCGAAGTAATGGAAATAAAGGTAATTACTTACACAATGCTTAAGAGGAAGGTTCCTAAGAAGAATTCAATGAGTAACTTGAGGAAGGTAATATTTGACTCTAGCAAGACTTTCTCATTTGATATTGCTAAGGTCGGAGAAATCTTTGATTATCACTTAGTTGCCAAGTTCATTCGGCTGAGTGAGGGACATAAGATCTAAACTGCCGAAGAGTTAAAGCCAGGAGAATTCTGTAATGGAATGGATTAAATACACATTTGACCACTAGAATGTGTGGTCTTCGGGAATTTTATTGAGAACATTGATAACGGTCTCCTAAAATTTATAAAGAAAGGAAAAAAAAAAAACATATCGGGATTGACAAAAACGAGGGCTGGGCATGGGTTGGGCCATGGTAGGCCTGACCTTGGCCCTGTAATTAAAGTATGGGCTCGGGCTTAGGCCCAAACTTTTTAAAAGACTTAGGTCTGGGCCTAGCCATAATTAATTTATCAAACTTGGGCTGGGCCTCGGGCCAGCCCATGAATTTCAAAAAATATTAATTTTGAGATTTAGGTTTGAACTCAAGACCTATTATAGAATAAGTAATGCTTTAAACAATTGAGCTATAAGGTTTCATTAATTTTTAAAATCTTAGAAAATTATACATTTAAATTGTGGGTCCCATTTGATGACCTAAAAATTTATACCATGGGACTACCATATTAAATAAGTCCATAAAAAATTATCAAAATCAGAGACCTCTAAGAGGGCCAATCATAGAGATGCATGGTGTGGTATGAAGACACACCTACACCGAATTAAAATCTAACTTTATAGAATGTGTTTTTATGTATTGATATTCACATGCATAAATAACACCCAATCTAAACTAAGGATATTCTTCGAATATGCTTATTATCAAAGCTTTTTAATATAATTTTGTGTGTTTCTTTTCTTATCCCCCCTCTTGGCATACGTCTATTAAACATATAGAAAGCTTGGTTTTCTTTCTTTATATAAAGTGAAGGTATAGTCCATTCATATACATTATTTTTAGCCTTTAATTTTTTATTAGAATAGCCATATTTTATTCAAAGTCTCTTCAATAATTGATTATGAAAATGTCAACTTTTTTATTTTTATAAAAAGTGAAAGAGAATCACATTTTTCTACATGGTATGCACATCACCTCTTACCTCTTCTATTTTTTTTTTGTTTAAACATGAAAGTTTATCATAGGTTATTGTTTAAGATGTCTCATTTCTCCTTATGTAGTATATTATAGAAGAGAAGGGTTTATTCTCATTTCTTTCTAAAAAGTGAGGGTAACTTATCATCTTTTATATTCTTCCCTTACAATATGCATGTTAATTACTATATTTATTTTGTCGTTTTATATTATGCATTTTTCTACTCTTTTTCACTATAATAAGTTCATGAGAAAACTTATCCTACAATATATACTTTGAGTTTAAGAAATCTACAAAGAAATGACTCAATCTCATGGTTAATAAATAACCAAAGAAGATAAATGTCATAACTTTTGTAGCTTTATGTCATGTTATTTTTTAAAATATTATTAGTTTCTTTAATGATTGATTATGGAAATATCAAATCCTTTTTCTTCATAGAAAGTGAGAAGATAGCATGTTCTTCTATAGATTACTTCTATCCCCTCCCATTTCTTTTGTTTTCTCACTTTAAACACATAAGCTTTTTTCTCACTTTTTTTTTTTTATATATATATAAGATATTTTTATTTTTCTTTACATTTTAAGTTATAAAATATTTGTTATAAAAATAGTTTATCCTCATTTCCTTCTAGAAAGTAAGGGTAGTTCATTATCTCCTGCACTTTTTCCTTACAACATGCATGCTAGTATGTCTCTTTTCTCCATTATTTCATATTATTTCTATTCTTTTCACTATGATAAACTCATAAGAAAATTTAGTTCAAGGCATTTTGGGTTTATAAAATCTACACAAAAATAACTTAACCTCATAGTTAGTTAATAACCAAAGAAGATATAAGTTACAATACTTACCATAACATATTGACTAATGGGATTAGGTTGTCACAAAAACAATATAAAAATGAGTTCCTTCGAATTTTGATATGTTAGTATGAATAATTATCTTTAAATGAATAACTTATCTCATTCTCTTGATATATGCCATCCTTCATATTTTATACATTTACATGGAAGAATGCTAAGGTAATTCTTTACCATCTTTGTACTTTTTTTAAAGTATTCAACTCTATAAATTTAAGCATGCTATGTCATTAGTATTTTTTCAATTACTCCATAATAGGATTATTTTAGAAGTACAATCTAACTCAACATAGGAGAGAGATATTCTGAGATACTTTTCCATAACCTTTAAACTTAAGATATAACTATACATAAAATACTAAGTCTTGAAAAATAAGATTGACTTTTGATAAGAGTAACTTTAATTCTCCAACCAAATTAAAAAATGATTAAGCCAAGCTATTCATGCAATGGAAGAAATATTTTAGTTTGATATAAGAATCAATAATATACTTGCAAAGAACAAACTAATTTCTTAATTAAGATTAACTACTTTAAACTTAAGTTAAAATTTTAATAAGAGTAGTTTTAATTATCCAACTAAACTAAAAGAGGATCGAGTCAAGTTATTTATGTAAAGTAAAAAAAAATAGTTTAATATGAGAATTAAAGTTATACTTCCAAAGAATAAACTATTTTTTCCTTAAAGTTAACTATTTAAGCCTAAGTTAGAACTTTGGTGAGATTAATTTTGATTTTTTAAACAAGTTAGATGACAATCAAGCTAAGCTATTTACAATATACAAAATCATTTAACTTGATGCAAGAATTAGAGTCATACTTCTAAAGAATGAACTTTAGATTATCGTTTAGTATTCAACATCTTTAGGTAAAAAATATCACCAATATAACCAAAGACTATAGTGGATTAAAATAGGCAACCACGAACGTGGGTGAAAATGAGTGCCTAATACCTTCCCTAATTCATAATTAAATTATTTATCTAAGAAACTCATAAATCAGCTAAGTTAATGTAGTCAAATACTTTTACACCATTTTTAAAGCTCAAAAACTCTATTTATTTTCAAAACTAATGTTCAACCACATCATTAAAAATGATGGTGACAACTGCAAACCATCATGAAATCTTTCCTTTGATGCGCTAGTCTCTTTCTAAAGGGATTTGCCCATTGTACCAAAATCGAGGCCCTCACTTAGAAAAAAATGAAAAAGAAAAACCTTATAAATTATAATGCATACATTAAGAAATAGATAATGTGCCAGCTTAATAACTTTAAATTTGCATTATTATCTTAAGCTTTGAACAAAGAAGTTATTTTCTTCTATACCGGTGATGATATTTTATTTGATGTTAGATTTCCTTTTCTTCGCTTGTCAAAAGACAATTTGTGCTCTAATGTAATAAGAACATTTATATAATGTCAGTCTGTTGAAGTTTCTCCAACTCATGAAGACTACAATAGTCACACTTTAGTTAAGATGTGTGGAATTCCATCAACTAGAGATGCTGCTATGGCTGTGAAAGCTGATACTCATTTTATTGGGATGAGTCTTTGGCTAGGGGTGGGCATGGGCTGGGCCAGCCCGAGCCCAGCCCGTGCTAGGCCCGACAAGGGCCTGAGGCTGGCCAAGGCCCAAACTTTTATTTAGGGTCAGGCTTGGGGTTACCTTAACCCGACCTGAAGCCCGAACTTTTACATACATAATATATATGTATTATATATAATATACTAATTATTTTAAAATTATCAATAGTATAT
>JAOXJP010116243.1:0-27987 GCA_025762735.1 Platanus orientalis
TATATATTGTAGTCTAATTCCTACTGAGGTGATCTAGGGAGTCCTTGAAAGTTGCCTCAAAATTTACTGATCTAGACAACACTAGTCAGCATAGGCACTTCTTACCTAGTGAGACATTTTCATTCTTTTGAGCATTGGGCTCTTTGTGTATTTTAATTAGACCCTAATTAAGTCTTCTAGGTGATCTTAGGATCAACCATGGTCTTGGGGTTTTGTGAGCACACACACCTATCATTTGGTCTCATATACCTGATTTACCTTTCTATGCTTGGAACTGATGTGTTGGCTTCCTTGAGGTAGCTTAAGCCTTAGGATTCTTCCATGATGCTTGAGCCTCTTTAACATGGTCATTCCAGCTTTAAGTCCATCTTCTTGGTGCTTTTTTGAACTCACTTCATGGACTTACATAAGTACATAAGTTACATACAAAAGTCCTTTACAATATGACCACTACATGTACACACCTTGTTTTGTGCATGGACATTGACAATAAATGGACCTAACAGAATCATGACTGGTTCTATGGATGAGTGTTCTGTGCTGGGCTATGATGGTTTTGTTTGAGCTGGTAGTTTGGTTGGTGGGGTATTTATAGGTTTTGGAGAGTTCAGAAGCTGATACAAAACATAGTGTTGTCTTACAATCAGCTTTCTTCTTTTTATTCTTAATAAACTGGTGTTTGAGGAGAGGTTTGAACCCAAGACTACCTTGTATGGCACTTTAACGGCCTTAATGAGGTTCTTTCTTCCCTAAGAATGCTTCCCTAGGCCTTTGTTCGGATCGAACTTCATTTTGACCATCATGATGAACTTTGGTGAAAGTATTTTAGCCTTCCTCTTCAGCTCTGCTGCCTCTTTCTCTATGTGTACAACCTCAAACTGATATGAGGTGAATGTGTTCGGTGCTTATAGGTTCTAAACTCCCAATATCTTTTGGTCTGTCATTGTGATGGCATCTGTATCTGCTAACACAGTGATAACCTCATCGTTGATAATGAACTTGACCTTCTAGTGACGAGTGGATGGGACGGCACCCACTTAATGAATCCATGGTCTTCCCAACAGCATTATAAAGGAGGATGGTATGCTCAGTATCTGGAACTGAATCTAGAACATTTTTCCTTCTATCACTAGGGGAATGAACACTTCTCCTTGGCCACGACTTACTGAGTTATCGAAGGCCCTTATGTCACATGGGTTGGTTTCATATAGTCTGAGGGGACTCCCAGTGTGTCCAGCATATCTTTGGTGTAGATATTCAAAGTAGATCTGTTGTCTACCAAGATAAGTGGAATACACATGTCAGAGTGGCGTACTGTGATATAGATAGCTCTATTGTGCATGATGTCGCCCTTGCGGATCTTATCCTCTAAGAATGTGATGACTTGTGGTGTTGATACCTTTACCCCTATATTTTTTAATCTATCTGGTGTGATCGAGGCGTCCACAAAGGATTTTCTAAATATGCTCAAGAATCTCTCCCTGTGTTGTTTTGATGTTAGCAAGAGGCCCAAGATTGAGACCTATGCGGGTGTCTTAGAGTACAACTCAATCAAGAACAGGTGAGACTTTTGAATAGCTTCTTCAAAAATCTCATTCTCTTTCTTTTCTTCTATTTCTCTAGTCTGTCTCTATGTTTTTGTCTTTTTTTTTTCTTCTATCATCTTCTCTTTCCCTTTGCCCTCGGAATGCAAATATGAGATTGACTTAAAGACTCTACCCAACTGGGTGATGAAAGTTGTGAGCTCTTCTAGCTCATCTTTTAAAATTTTAGGATTTGTAATTTCCTCGACTAGATAGCCTAAGGGGACTCGGTTCAGCAGGTATTGGATTCTGGTTGGTCGAGGAATATTGATGACTTTATAGGGGGATGAAAGGTCGGTGAGTTAGGCATATAATGATGGTGGTGGGATGATATAGGGTGATGAGAAAGGGTCATGAGTTGTTAAACATTCCCTATATATGTTGATGTTAGGGGGAAGAAATGTGATTGGGCTATCTAGGGCCGTATCCCACATGTTTGTGAGTAAGTGCTCATATTCAGGAGGGGGGATAGGCTTAGAGAAATACCCATTCATGGTGGACACATGATTGGTGTCAAGCAAAATGATGATTTTCTTAGGTTCTGAGACTTTGGTAATGAAGCTGGCAGGGTTGAATTAGGTGCTTGAAAGACTGATCATGTTGACCCCTTTTGGTGGCTAGTGGTTAGGGAGTAAATTTTAGATGATGTTGGCATTTGATGGGGGATTGGTGGGTGTAGGGTCAAATTATACCTTACCCTCATCAATCAGGTCTTGGATGTCATGTTTCAAATAGAAACACTTGTCAAGGGAGTGCCTTAGAGTCTGGTGATATTCGTAATGCTCCACTTAATTATAGTGGTAGGACAGAGGGTAAGGTGGAGGCCCTAGATCAATCAGCTGCAACAGCTTCTTCTTGATGAGATACTCCATGATATACTTGTAGGAGTAGGGAAAATGAGTGAACTTTCTTTCTTTTATTCTCTAGGTGCACCCGGGTACCTATGTTGGTAAAACTACTGTGTTTGAGGAGAGATGATATTCAAGGCTACAGGGTAGCTCTGAGTTGGTTGTGGAAGAGGTAGAATATGATCGTTGTTCTAACTAGGCTATGGAACTTCGATGGCATGCACAATGTTAGCCTCTGGCCTGGTGACGGTTGTCTTCTTTGGCATAGTTTTTGGAGGAACTGGCTGGGGTAAGTGCTGCATCATGTACTAACCCTGCCTCAATTGCCAACTCTACCTTTGCGGCTTTGTTGATAACCTCAGCAAAGTTATTATGCGATGCGGTCAGGAGCATTAGCTAGTAAGTAGAACCCAGCGTTCTCATGAAAGTCGATATCAAGTCCTCCTCGGATATAGGATGTTTCAAGTTAGAGGTCTTCCATCTCCATCTATATGCAAAATCTATAATACTCTCTCCTAAGGTAAGCCTCATTCCTTCAACTTCTTCTTTAGTTGGAAGCAATTCAAGGTTTAATCTATAATGATTAAGGAATGACCATGTCAAGGCCCTCCATGTGCTAATGTTTCTCATCTCTTAGCTTGCCAGCCATTTCCTTGCATTTTACTCTAAGCTCTAGCCAAACATCTAGACCAGGATCCTCTCATCATGTCCCCATTGGAACATAGCATTGTAGTACATGTGGAGATGCATCCTGGGGTAGGTGGTACCATCGTACTTCTCCACATTAGGCATTTGGAAGTTTGGTGGTAACACACCTCTAGGGTGGATGCAAAGATCGTCAAAGTCTATAGAGATGGAAAACTATCCCTTTTTCATAAGTTCCAACTCTACAACAAGCTTTGCTATCTGTACACTAGTCTCATCTATTTTCTTTCCCTGCTTACTTACTATCAATGGCCCGTACTATTCCTCAAGGTTGAAGATGGCCAAGTGCTCTGGCTGCAAGTATGTAGTTGTGGGTCGGAGCAGAGTCGTAACATAGGTGGGACCCTGTGTGTAAGCTTGGTTGTGCGGTGAGGTTTGCTTAGTAATACTAGGTAGTGGTAGTTTAGATGTTAAACTTCGGCTGTGAGATCCTCCCTATTTCATCAGATATTCTAACAGTAGCTTCTCAAACTCGGATAGGGTAGGAATTTGAGGCAGCTCACTAAGGCCTGGTTGACTAAGGGATGGTGAAGAGGTTTGGCGTGTGGAAGAGGATTGACCAGATTCTGAGGTGGATGTCTAACCATGTTGGGACATGAAGTCCCCCATAAATCACTCCACTTTTGATTTGAATCCCTCTAGGAGGGTACTTCTGGAGTGATCCTTGCAAGAGGTAGGTTTTTCATAGATACCTCTGGTGGGGCAAGGGGTGCAATACTTGCTATAGGAGGAGGCATCGATTTGTCGACCATTGCTTTACTACGCTATACTTTCTTCTGCTTCTACAGTTGAGTCTCTGGGGGAGCAATTGTAGCTTGCTTAACTTGATTAGAAGAAAAGAAGTTCATTGTTATTACTTTACAAAGTTTATTTTTTATATTTATTCATAGATTGATAGCCAAGTGCTTTACAAGTGCGTGTCATACAGGTGAATTCATGTCCTTTAATCTTAATTACAAGATTTTGGAAACAAAACTTCGTACAATATATATATATATATATATATTTTGTAACCATTTTCTGATATATATATATATATATACATATATACATATATACACATATATGTATATGTGTATATATATGTGTATATACATATATATACACATATATATACACATATATATATGTGTATATTTGTATATATATATATATATAAATATATATATATAAATATGTATATACATATAAATATACATATATATACATATATATACACATATATACATATATATTTATATATACACATATATGTATATATATATATATATCAGAAAATGATTACAAAAGGAGGGGGTACTTGCCCCAATACATCAAAATATAACAAAATGAAAATCTAAAGATCAAGCACCGTTGGAGGTAGCGGAGGTGGCACTAGTTCATAACCCAAGGAGAAGATCTATTCCCTCAGCTTGTGAACCCATGACTGTATCCACTGATCTTGCACAAAGGCCATGGTGTTTCTACACCTCATTTTGCATCCCAAATCATCGTGGGAAGTCCTACTGTCATTGAACTCACTTTTTAGAGAGTGAATGAGCTCTGCTTGAGTTTCATTCTAATGTTAGGTATACTCGCGTAAGACCTCGGCCTCTGTACACAAAAGTACCTCAACTTCTAAAGTAGCCTTGGTTTGAGCATGTGAAGCCCATTCCTTAGCTAGATCTGACAATGCTTACTCATACTCTACTTAAGTGTGAGAAGGCTCTGTAGGCGATGATGATGTAGATTTGGTGTACTGTCTCTTGTTCGAAGAGGTAGATGCTGAAGGTGTAGCATGTTGTAGAGGCGGCTTATGTAGAAGTCATTGCTTATATACTGGTGCCATAGCCTGTGTCTTTATGGATACTAGCTATGGATGTTCTGAGACTCCAATGTGCGAGCTATCCCATAGAGCGGCTAATGTAGACTGTGTGTGATTGGATGTACGATGGTCAAGTTTGCACATGTCTTCGAAGACCATGGGGAAGTCAAAGAAATCTTGCCTAAGTGCCAATTGTCAAAGAACTCATATTGGTACATAGGGAGTGCTTTAATGGACTCCTATAATGACCATGTATGTGCAGTCTTTTGTAGCAAGGAGCGGATAATGTGCTTTATGACATATGACACGTCAAGTGATCTATTCAAGAAGTATGACAGCTAGTAGGTTCTAATATTCTAATGTAGTCACTTTGTTTGGTGAAGGTCGGCTTGTGACATGGATCTGTGCTGGAGCTAGATCTCGTGATACATAAGCCAAGAAGGATACAAGGATAGATAGATGTTCTCATAACCAAGCTTGTAGGAAAGCTAGACAACCATATAGTTAGCCTTTGAGATGTTGAATACAATGTGAGAAACTAAAGATAGTCTCTGAAATGATCATAGGTGCGAGTGTTTTCTTTTGAAGGTGCTGATCTAAGATGTCAAGCAAGACGCCATGGATATGATGGCAGGTATCTGAAAATAGGAGTTATCCTAAAATAACTAAGGTGAATGCCCTGAACTTGACTGAGTTGTCAAAGTTACCGGATTTCTTCCAACCTTTTTCCAATAAAAGATCAAAAGGGTAATGCAAATATTCTCCTGTGGCTTCCTTATGTAAGGATACTTTAGGGATATCCAATGTGTGAAAGCTTCTTGAATAGCTAGGCTTGTGAACTGGAATTATGGCACTAACACCAAAACAATTTTGCCAACCTAAAAAGGATTCGAGCTCCTCAATAGTGAGTGTGAGTTCTTATTCTTTGAAGCAGAAAACCATAGACGTCAGATCCCAGAAGGAAATGGTTGCCTCTATCAGTGGCCAATCTAGATTTATTTATGCTAAGGCCAATGTTGCCCCTAGTCGGCTTCGACTTTTCCAAACTTCCCATTCTTTGGGAGGAAGGGCAATTAAGGAATTTATAAATTTTGCAGAGATGGTGGGGTATGTATCCAGTTGTACTAATCTGTGAGCCACATCTGTGAACATAAGCGTGGACACAGGGTTAGAAATATCATTTTATAGTGAAAAATAACATTTTGTAGAATTTAAGCCAAATGCCTATTTTTTGCTTCAACGCCTGTTTTTTAATTGAATTAAAAATCAAGCGTTGAGGGAACAATCAAGCATTCGAACTATTATACAAAAAATGCTTAACGCTTGTTTTTTCTTCAACGCCTGTTAAATTAAAAAACAAGCGTTGGGAGCATGATTAGGCATTGGAATCAGTTATGAGTTTAAATGACTCGTGACTATTTTATTTTGTTTTTTTGTATTTCCTATTGCCATTTTCAGTTACACACAATGGGAGAGGTCCCCACAAGTTGATTTCCTTCTTTCGTTTTTTAACCTTCAAGCAAAAGTTTCTTTTTTTCTTTATGCTTTTGACAACAATGAATCAAGGGGAATTAATTCGTCGTTTTCTACTCCTCTCGATGTAAGAGAAAGCTCTATGGAAGCACCTTGTTGCAGATGAGGTAAGATTTTTAGTTTTAATTTTGATTTTTCTTTATGCTTTGATTCATTTATGTTTTAATTCATTCAAGTAGAGTTATGTCATTTTGATTTTGATTTATGCATGATTTAGAATAGGTTTTTTGCATTTTTTGTGATTTTTCAGTTTTTCAAACGCTTAAAAATTACAGCCCTAAATTACAGGTGTAAAGCCAATTTTTTTTTCGTTTTAAAAAATAGGCGTTGAGTTAACAAATAGGCGTTAGCTTAAAAAATAGGTGTTGAGCCTAAGAGACAAATTTGTTGTTTTGATATTTTTTGCTTCTTTTTGCTTTGCTTTTTATTCTTTTTGTTTATAAACATTGTTTTAACATGTTTTGGCGTGTTTCTTTTATAGGATAGGGAAAAAGTACAGCGCTATGGTTCATGGTCTGGGGTTTAGGATTGTGGGCCCGGATATGCTCGAATGTTCAAGAGAATTGTGGCGATGGGTTTTGGCCGTTTCTTGAGCCTTCCGATGCTATCAGCTAACAAGGCGCTTTTGATGGCCCTTATAAAGAGGTGGTCCCCCATTACACAGACTTTCCATCTTCCGGTGGGGGAGATCAGGGTGCCCCCTATTGATTTATTTATAATGATTAGGCTTTCCATGGATGGCACCCCTCCACCGAGCTCGGAGGACTTTGACCCAGCCTAAGTGGCTCGATCTATAGGGCTGCAGCCCATAGTGTATTACAAGGGCACCAAAGGTGTCCTTCTATCATGGTTCGAGAAGGACTACATGTGGGCTACCAACATGAGTACGTTGGAGGAGAAGGAATTCTTTATCCAGGCCTTTTTGTTGTACATGCTGACTAGCTCGATCTTTTGTAGGAAGAGCGATAGGGTTTACTTCTACCTGTTGTCGACCTTGGAGGATCTAAACCTCATGGCCAACCGAAGTTGGGGTAGATCTACCCTTGGGTGGATGTACCTCAATATGAGCGAGATTGCATTCGGGTAGAGCCCTTACGCTTTTGTAGGCTTATGCTGTCTACGGGAGGTATGTCATTTCCTTTTATTTGTTCTCTTTCATTATTGATACTGCATTCATTTTTAACTTTCTTTCCCCTCTTTCTTTTTGCTTTTACAAGTGTGGTGCTATGAGCACGTCCCCTCCTTGGCCCCTAGGTGGAGGGGTGAGAAGGTACTTCATTTCCCTTGCATGGAGAGGTGGAAGACTACCCACCACAAGACCCGAAAGTCAATCTCGGTCTTCCGACATGAGTTAGACCTCCTAACAATCAACCAGGTAAATATAAAGTGTTTTTCTTAATTTCATTTCATCATTCATTTTTTGAAAATCATTTTCTAAGTTCTATTGTGCTTGTACAGATCAAGTGGCACCCGTGGACTCGTTAGGCTTTAAAAGCAGATGATGCTTGAGACTAGAACTTGGCTTGGGGTTGGTCTTGTCAGAGGGTGGTGTTGATGGCCTTGGGTGAGGTTACCATATACCTCGACGAGAGGTGTTGGCGATAGGTCGGGGTGGGGTAGAGGAATTTGTAGTCCCACACTTACCTCCCCAGGTGATTGAGATTGAGGGGACCACCAACCTAAGGGAAAAGGGCACTTAAGCTGCGGCATTCTTGGACTGGGCTAGGGATTATCAGGAGTGGTGGGACACTTAAACCTATGGGCCTTAGGGTGGGCCCGTGGAGCCTCTGGTGAGTTGAGTTTGTTTTATTTTACTTTTAAAAGACTTTTTTGTTTCTTTTTGAAATTTTGATAACACATATTTATTTTTTGACAAGCTGCTACTGCACAGCCCCTAGAGGAGCCAGCACCTCCAGTTCGGTGAGGGAGGAAGGGGAGAGTGCCCTCAGCTGAGTCTGGCCTACTAGGCCTGATCCCTAAGGTGG
The DNA here is from genome assembly GCA_025762735.1 of Platanus orientalis. Taxonomy (NCBI): domain Eukaryota; kingdom Viridiplantae; phylum Streptophyta; class Magnoliopsida; order Proteales; family Platanaceae; genus Platanus; species Platanus orientalis. The sequence goes on from JAOXJP010116243.1 coordinate 8,459, forward strand.
TGCCTATGCCTGACCTTGAGGGTGGGGTCACAGAGGAGCCTTTGCCTGAGGCTGAGACTCATGCGAGTTGGGTGCCCCTAAGGCAATGACCCAGGTTGGATTGAATTTATTTTGATTACTTAAACATTTTAATTGGATTTCTTTTTGACAGTGTATTGTGTATTTACATAGGTCTCTAGGGAGGTGTATTTTGGTGCCCTCCATAGGCTGGCTAGGTGCTTTGCTCTGGTGGGGCAAAAGGACAAAGCCCACCTAACTAAGGTTGTTGCTTTGAGGGTGATCCAGGGACCGGATATAGAGGAGGTAAGATATGAGATTATTTAAATTTCTTTTAAGTTTTTACAATTTTTGACATGTATGTTTTTATCAATGTTTGCAGAGATAGGTCCCTATTACAAGGGAGACTAGAGGTGTTGCTAAGAACACCGAGATGCCCTCTGTTGAGCCCGAGGTGGAGCTACCAGGGGCAGAGCAGACTGGGGGAGAGCAGCCTAAGGGAGAGCAACCCACAAGAGAGTCTGAGATTGGTAGAGAACCCAAGGTGCAGACAGCACTAGTGCCTAGTGATGTAGTGACAGTGGCTCCTTTATAGGTTGATGACAGTCCTCTAAGGATGAGACCTAATTTCTTTGGGGTTAGTGGTGCTACGGCCTCTCCCTGGGGTAAAGGATACTCTAGGAAAAAGAAGATGAGCCAAAAGGGGACCGTGGATTATGTGGGTAGCAGCTCAGATGAGTGATTGGAGATGGGACTCTCCCTCTCTTTTCTTGAGGATGTGTTTACACATTTTTTTTACAGATGACTTGTATATATTGACCCGGGAAGAATTTGTATATGTTTTGAGGTTTTTATTTTGTTGACTTGAGAGGATATTGTAACTCATATTGGTTATATATTTTAGTCACTTGAGGGTAGCTTTTATTCATTTTCTTTGCTTTATGATGGTTTGATTTGTTTATGGAATGTCTACGTAATCTGTGCTATCGCGTTACATATATTAAGCAAAAGGGGTGAGAGATATTCAAATTTAAACAAGAAGGTAAAATCCAAACCTAATTATCTAAAAAAATAATTTGGACTTAATTTTGTAAAGTTCGACATGAATTCCTAGTTCCTTTTCAGTCAATCATGCAAGCAATCAATCAAAATCACAACAATCAATATGAAGCTAAACCTCTAAGCTATTGGGTGTAGCCTAATAACTCTAACCTGAAAATGACTAAATATGCATGCCTTTTGAGATTCTAAAAGATGAAGTGTACTAGTCAAAACACCTCTCCGAAAAAGATCGGATCATAGAGTGATAACTAGCTTGGGTAACTCGGAATAGCTACGCTAATAAAGCAGCAACTGCTCAGACGTTGCCCATCCTATGTGGTGATCCAATGTCGGTCCATTGGTGGGGTAATGACCTAAATAAGGGCTCATGAGAGTGATGTATTGGTGCAATGCCATGTCCTCAGACTCATTTTGTTTAAATGTGAGTTTTGGTCTTACTAACTAGTTCAAGCTGCCCTAAAGCTATTTGAACATGTTTTCTATCCTATGCATGGCAATTTGGAGTGAATATTAAAGATGAAGTGTTATCTTAACTAACTAATGAAGTGACCTAAGTCTAATTCAAAGCAAGTAGGCATGTGAGAAAACAATTAGACATGTAAGAAAATACGTAGACATGTGAGAAAGCATGTAGTGAACATAAATTAAAACTCATACATATAGAGATTAAACTTGTCCCCAGTGGAGTCACCATTCTGTGGACATCGGCATTCGGGAGGGGTTCAGATTCTCTTGTCCACCTGTGGCTTCTGGGCCCACTCTTCGGTGCATGATGCCGATGCTTGAAAGGTCGTTAACCCTTTTACATGAGGGGTTAGGCTTTTCTTAGAGTTGCCACCAACTTGAGATTAACCAATGGAATTGAACATCGGTTCTCCTCTCCATGTAAAGAGGAAAAGTCTAGACCCGAAGGTCTAGGGGTTTACCTCATGATACTGGTTTGAGTTTCTGAGATTTAGGGTAAGTTGTTTGGTTGCATTTAGGAAAGGTGTTAGGCACCCCAAATACCCTCCTTTTTAAGGCAGCTTCTCCTATTCATATGAGTTTTAACTTTATGTCTATGTCCATGCTTTATTAAGTGTGAATTGAAATGTCTAAACTTTATTTAGTTTGAATTAAAGGTTAATTAGATTTTTCTCAGGCTTGACGCTTGTTTATGCTCTCAACGCCTATTTTTCCAACGCATAAATTTAATTTAGGGTGAAAAATAAGCATCAGCTTATGAACAGTTCCTGAACTGTTCTTAAATTTGTCCTATTCTAGACATAGGAGACCCCTCATGGGTTAGGTCTTTAGAGGGATGATAGACCCCTCTAAATGGCTTGCTGATTAACTCCTTAAGGTTAAATGTTAACCCTAAAAGAAGGGAGAAAAAAATGAAAAAAATTATTTTTTTCTAGTTTATAAGCCTAACGCCTATTTTTCATCTCAATGCCTATTTTTCCAACGCTTGAATTTAATTCAAGGTAAAAAACAAGCGTTGAGGAATCTGATCAGATTAACACCTTTGTGCAATCTTTTAAGGTGCTTTGGTAGATCCCAACACTATGGGACCAATGGTTTGGGGAAGGGAAAATCTTCTAGGCTTACACTGTGCAACTCCGTAGGTCTGAAGTATAGACCACATGGAGATATGATCTCCCAAAGTAGACCATGTAGTCATCTGTCTCAAGCCTAATGCCTATTTTTGGTCTAACACTTGTTTGTTCAATGCCTAAATTTTATTTTAGGGAAAAAAATAGGCATTGGGTACTGAATCAGCATCCAACTTAGGTTTTTGGGTCACCACAGTAGGGCCCAAAGGGGTGGAGTCTCTCCTAGGTCTTAACACTAGTCCTAAGATTAATCCACACTTGAATAATTTTTGAAAAATTGTGATTTTTAAGGCCTAGGCTTAATGCCTGAAAATCATCCCAATGCCTGAATTTTTGTCCAATGCCTTTTTTTTATATTCAAGCATTGGGATAGAAATAAGGGCCCACATAGGTGCATACACACAAGGGTGACTCTCAAAGGTCAAATATGCCTCGGGACAAGGTCAGAGAAGATTCAGGGTTCCCTGGGGTAGGTTCCAGATCTCAATGCCTATTTTCTCTTTTGACACCTATTTATTCAATGCATGTTTTTTAATTCACTAAAAAATAGGCATTAGTTATTGGGAGAAAATCCAACAACTGGATTTCTTAATTTTGGTGCCCTTAGGGTTTTGTAAAAATCATGAAATTAAGCATGCTAGCAAGGGAGATATATATGAGCATCATATAAAAAATGAATTTCAAATCATGCATAGAAAATTCAAACCAAAATTCACAATTATTCATTAAAACTAGGCCTCAAAAGACCCATTTTTTTATGTCTATTTAGGGGCCATCTTGAGGTCTTTCACAGCTCATAAATTTATGAAATTAAATCTAAAGTATTATGCATATGTCTAGTCTAACATATTAAAATTTGGGCTCAAGAAGCCCTCTACAAAAATCATAATAAAATCATCATGGAAATCAGTAAAAAAAATAACAGTAAGTAGAGGCTCAACAGCCTCTACTATGTATCCGAATTAGAGCAATGCTCTAGCATGAATTAGACAGCATAACAGCATGTTAATTGTCATATATTAAAGAGGAGGGGTGAATTTGAATAGGGTTTAGGTTTACCTTGCATAAGGTTGATGTAAACTTGCACTTTTCTTCTTCCTCCTCCTTTTTCTCTCTTAACACTTAGGGTTTTTGTTGCCAACCCTGTGTTACATGAATTTGGGGCTATTTATAGCCCCAAATTAGTGTAATAGAGGGCTGGGATCAAGCTTGAGGGTTACTAGATGGAGGGCTAGGATGATACTTATCCTAATCTAGGTAGAGGGCTAGGATTAGATCTTGGTTTTATTAGGTGGATGACTAGGATTAATCCAGCTAAAATAAGGTGGAGGGTGGGGATGAACTTGGCTAAAATAAGGTGGAGTGTCGGGATCTAGTTGTGTTTTTTGGCAAGGATTGATGAGATGGAAGGGGGGCATGGGAGATGCCTTTTAAGGTAATCTCATTTATTGCAAAGTTCAAGAATGTGGTAGGGGATGCCAAATGGGGGTTTGATTAGCTCTCTAGGGATTTGAAATTCAAGGGGAGGATCTAAGGGTGATCAGTGAGAGTAAAATTTGAAGATTCTCATCCAAGGGTTACCAAAAATGGCTTCAGGATGAGAATGCATTTAATGCAAAATATTTAGATTTTAGCTCATTTGATATTTTGGGTTACTTTTTGACTTTTTAGAACCCTCTCTCTGTCGTTACTCCTCCCAAGATTTCGAGCTTAGAAGTCGGCCTAGTTAGTGTCAATTTCAGAGGTCATAGATGCTTCGGTCGCACCAGTCTAGTTAAAACCAAATTACGAAAAGGGTAAGGGGGTAAAATTAGGGTTTTTTGGCCTGAAAAGCTCTCAAATGTAATTTGAGTGGGCAAGATGGTAAAATTGATCCGAGAGTTACCTAGGGATAGATGATCCCAGGTCCAAGTGATCCCAGTTTTTGACTACTCAAGATTATGGTACCCAAGCAAGAAATTAGGTCAAAAACCATTTTTCGAGTGGTTTGATAGAATTGTATAGGGGATGCTGCTGGTTTTTCTTTAAAATGTCACCTCAGTTAATATCCAAGGGATTTAAATTCTAATGAGTCTCAAAGCTATAGGAGTTGATAGATTGGCTATTGGATTCAGTCACTGAGGGTTTTCTAAAGCAGGGTCGTTTAAATAGATTAGGTTTCTGTAGCTGCCTGAAGCTGAGTGAAATTAAATGATTACACATTTCCTAAACTAGGAATTTGTGAAATGATTTATTGAGGACAGGGGTGATTTTGAGAAAATGGCCCTGACCTCACTGAACTTTGAGTCCGGAAGAACTTTTAAGGGCATTCTGCATGCCAAATACAGATAAAATGCACTTTTTCTAGGTTTGGGTAGACATGACTGCTTGGGCCATGGATTTTCTATAAATAAGTGTGGATCTGATAGTCTTGAGGCTCTAAATTTACAGTGGTATGGCCATTGGCTATTTGAATTTCTGGTTTCAGATGCGCTCCTAAGAGTTAGTTGAGTACCTAATTTTTAGACCCAAATTTTCCATGCTTTTTGGAGTATTTGAGGGAATCTTGAAAGATAGATTTTGCGAGAGTCCTTGCTCCTTAGATAGATTTTTGAAGGCCTTACAATTATGAAGAAATGGACACCAACTGATCCTGATTTGGAGGTCTGAAGAATATTCTGTCTCCATAAGAGCAAAAAGTAGAAAAATAGCCTTTTAAACTTTTGGGGGAGATTTGAGATTTTTCAGAGGCTCGAGACTTTGAGATTCTCAACTTAGACCTGGAGATTTAAAGCTAAGGCCGAGGCCAAGGTATGGCAACTGACTTTTCTAGATTCAGAAATCGGATGAACCTCTAAGAGTTTTTACAATGGTCATTTCTTGGTTAGGGTTATCATAGATTGAGAGATTGGTAGTTTCCGTTCTCAAGCAGTGTATGATTTGTGATGAGTTCCATAGAGAAGGGAGACTTAGGGATGCATAGGATCTGAAATTACATCATTTGGACCACAAGAGAGGCTCCAAGGGTCCTTTGAGGGTCTAAGGGTAGTTCTTTGAGTAAAAAGGGTAAAATGGTAATTTTCTACCTGTGGGTCATAAAAAAGTAAAAATGTGAATTCTTTGACTGTGATGCTTCATGCCAAGAAGGCTTATGTAGACAAAAATATTTAGTGATTTAGATGACAAATAGTGAGTATTGAGCCTTTGAAGGTAGAAGGTCAAAATGGTAATTTTTCCACCTGTAATGCTTTGTTAGAAAAAGGTAAAAGGTCAAAATGGTAATTTTTTCACTTGTAAAACTTATTGATGACATAAATGGGGTTCTAAAATGTGGACCCTCAAAGTCCTGTTGGTGCTTTTGAGAGAGATCAGGATTTTTCATGAAATGGTGCTTTTTGGGCTATAATAAGGTGCTTTAACTGGTTCATTTGTTACTGAAACATCTGGAAAGACCTCTTTGGGAATGCCTAAACTCCTAGAGTCTAGGTTTTCTCTTCCTAAACCAATGTGTTTATAGTCTTGATGCCTAAATGTTGTTATGCTATCCTTATGATATCACATGACCCAAGTCAAAATTTAGGTGTTGATAGGGACACTGCCAAAATTTTCTAAAAATTTAGACATATTTTCATGGACATTTTTTTAACACCCAACTCTATGAAGGGCAATAAGTTGATATGGGAAGTATCATATGTCTCTGTTGAGGAATGTAAGCCCATTAAGAGACAAGGAGCTGATTATGAGCTTAGGTGTATCCTGGAGGTAGCTTGGCATTCTCCCTTATACAATCTTGTGGGAGGCCTCGACTATCTTCAAGAAACGTAAAAATGGCACCTCCATATCTTAGGTCACTCATATTTAATTTTATTATATTAAAATTACTTAACTTTTAAGATTGTGGAATTAATGGATTTATAGATCCAAAATTTTGAAGATATGTCTGCTCCCACTACAAGCGTGAACATGAACCCTTTAGGTCCCAGTTTCAACACAAACAAGTTCAATGGAAAGAACTTTAAGAGATGGGAATGTTGAATTTCATACTGTCTTGAACATCTCAAAGTCAAGTATGTATTGACCAATGATCCTCCTATATACCTTGCCCTTGCTACAACCACTGAGGTAAAGATTGAAGAGGCTGCCAAGGCAAAACAAAAGTGGGATTGAGATGATCAAACCTATTGTCATCACCTATTAGAGTTGATCATTTATGATTTGTTTAAATAGTTCTCCAACGAGTTAAAGATTGCTAGGGATCTCTGGGAAGCCTTAAAAGTAGTGTATTTTGGTGAAGAACCTGAAAACTAGAAATTCCAAGTCCAAAACTACTTGGAATACAAGATGGTTGAAAATAGATCCATCCTTGAGAAGACTGAAGAATTGCATAAGATGGCCTAATCCATTTCTACCGTAAGCATGCCATTTCACCAAAAGTATCAAGTGAACATTGCAATCACCAGGCTGTCACCCTCTTGGAATGATTACAATCTTAAGCTATTGCAAAAGAAAAAAGACATGTCTATGGTGGTCTTGATGCATCGAGGATTAAAGAGCTTTATTGTCAAAAGGGGAAGAAAATATATTACTCTATGAAAGCAAATGTTGTCGAGAATAAGTCTGGCAACAGGAAACCACCGAAGAATAAGTGATTTAAGCTGAAGTCCAAGGAAGGGAAGAAGCCCATTAAGAAGAAGAAAATCAAATTCACCTATTATAAATGCGGAAAGATAAGTCAAATGGTTTGTTATTACCATAGCAAGAAGGCATGTAGTACAAGCAATGACAAGGAAAAGAAAATTGTTGATCTGGAGCAAACCATTGCCATGATCACTAAGTTGAATCTGCTTAGAGACGGAGTTGAATGGTGGCTAGAAACCAGTGCTACATGACACATTTGCAATGACAAGAACCTGCTCAATTCCTATGAAATTGTAAATGGATTGAACATGTACATGAGAAACTCCGTTAGTTCCAATGTTAGTGGCAATGGAGAGGTTGAACTAAAATTCACTTTTGGGAAGTCTATGTTTCTGCAACAAATCATGAATGTCCCAGACATTAGGAAGAACCTTGTTTCAGGGTCTCTCTTAGTTAATGGCTGATTCAAGATGGTGTTTGAATCCAAAAAAGTTGTACTACCAAAGAATGGTGTATGTAGGCAAAGCTTTTGCCACTTGTGGTATGTTTAAGTTGAACACTATTAATGAAATACCAAGTTCTTCTACTTACACTATTGATTCAAGTAATCTATGTTATGGTAAATTAGGACATGTTAATTGTAAGAAATTTAAGTGGATGACTGAATTGGGATTAATCACTAATATAGGTGATTTACCTAATGATAAATGCATAACGTGTAGTAAATGTAAAATTACATGTAGATCTTTTAAAAGTATTAGAAAGATCAACGAATGTCCTAGATTTGGTACACAATGATATTTGTGGGATGACAGACACTCTTACAAGATGAGGTAAAAAGTATTTCATAACCTTTATTGACTATGCGTTTAAGTATACGTATGTATTTCTGATAAGGATGAAAGATGGAGTGTTTGAGAAGTTCAAGTCCTACAAAGCTGAAGTTGAAAACTCCCTTAAGTTGAAGATCAAGACACTAAGGTCTGATCGAGGTGGTGAATACATAGACATGAATTTCATCAAGTTCTATAAAGAACATAGAATTAAAAGAGAAATGTCACACTGTACACTCTGTAAAAAAAAATAGAGTTGCTGACAGAAATAATCACATTCTGACTAAAATGGTCAATTCTATGTTAATTAGTTCAAGTGCATGTCTAAGTCTATGGGGAGCAGCCTTGTTAACTGCATGCCATGTATTGAATCGTGTTGCTCAGAAGACACTAAGTGTCACAGCATATGAAATATAGAACGGAAGGAGACCAAATTTGGGTTACTTTAAGGTTTAGGGTTGTTTCACTTAGGTTAAATTATCGAATGAGCATACCTCGAAGATTGAACCTAAAGGAACAGATTGCACTTTTATTGGATACTTTATGACGAATAAGGCTTATAGATTTCTCAATCTGGACATACCGTCATCTCACTTTGTGGTTGAATCCATAAATGCAGAGTTCTTTGAGAACACGTTTCCGTTCTAGAAAAGCTAGGAAATAGTGGGGGTAAAAGTGTATGAGTCTAGTAATAAGCAGAAACCCAAAGCTTCTAAGAAAACAGAACCTTAAAAAATTGCTAGAGAAAAAATAGCCAAAGGATTTTGGTCCTGACTATGTAGTCTGTCTAGCTAAGGGAGATCCATTGTCTTACAAAGAAGCAATGGCATCCCATGATGCTATCTTTTGGAAAGAAGCAATAGATAATGAAATTCACTCTATTATTTTCATCCAAACATGGGTGCTAGTGGATCTATCTCAGGGTTGTAAACTCATTGGCTATAAGTGGGTTTTTATGAGAAAAAATCATACTAAATGACAGTTGAAAAGCTCAAGGCTAGACTAGTAGTGTGGGCATCGAGAAAAAAAGGGGGAAGGCTCACACCTCTCCCCAGTTCCCTTTTCGGCTCTTGCCCCCACTTTGCCGGCTATGACAACTCTAGTGTCTATTTGGTGTTTAATTGAGGGAAATGATGATTCATTAGAGGGATGTTGAGGTTTGGTCACATGGTTAGCTAATGCCAGGATTTTTTGGGAACCGCCACCAACTCGAGTTTTTTGATGGAATTAGACATTGGCTTCCTTTCTAGGAGAAAGGAAATCTAGACCCTGAAGTCTAAAGGGTTAACTCCTAATACTGGTCTAGTTCTCCAAAGTGTAGGGTAAGCTATTTTATTGCAGTTGGGGAAGGTGTTTGGTACTCCAATTACCCACCTTTTTAGGGTAGCTTCTTGTAGCATGTATGTCATAAAATGTCGTAAGGTTTTATGCATGTTAGATATAAAGTTACTAGTATAGACCACCCTCATGGTGCGATCCTTGCAATTGCACCTAAGATATAGTCTCAAGCTGCCTACATACCCTATCTTGTGTGGTTCGATGCTCTTAGGGTTTTGTTAAGATCAAACTGCATGTAGTTCTAAGGGTTTGTTGTATGTGCAAATCTCAGAAGTCAAGTACATCTGATTGTGAGAGTGATTCAGGGTAGGTTCATTTTAGGTTACTCATATACTTACAAAGTACTCCTCGCTTTGAAACATGTTAGTGAAATGGGGGTCGAGACTATGGCATACCAATGTGAGTGTGTTTTAAGGACCTAATTAGGCTATGGTCAAGTCTTAGGGTCTTTGGGTCGTGAACCATTACGACATGACCCTAGGATAAGGTGGAGACCGTAAAAGGTTATGAAGGGTTGAAAGGTAATGATTTGATTGGGTGACTTAACTTGACCACACTAGCATAGCAGCCACGGCACCAGTGTTGTCTCCCAAGTAAAGTTTAGGTATCAGATACACTTGGAATTTACAAGTGTACAATTAACCTCATTTAGATAGATTTAGGAGGTTGGATGGGGTACTTGCAATGATGGGTTCTCTAGACTATGTATATGCATGCATTTATACACATATATAACTAAAAAGCTGCATAATAGAGATGTATGTGATCATATGGAATGAAATAGTTTTAAAGATAGCATAGAGAGATTGATAAACAAGAATAAAGAATGAAACTAAACTGGAAAAAATACTCCTGAATTTGGCTTCAACTCCTGAACTTCCTACCAACACTTGAATTTTAATTGACATTAAAATTTAGGTGTCAAGCTTGGACAGTCTGTACTCCAACAGCTATATCTCTCTCCACAAAACTTAGAAATGAGTGTGGTTAGTCTCTTTGGAAAGCTAGGAGAGAGATCTTTCCAACAATATATAATGTTCATGGATTTATTTTGACACCTGAAAGTGAAATATGCCTGAACTTGCTGCCAATGCCTGAATTTTAACAGATTAAAATTTAGGCATTAGGCCGGAATAGCCCACACTCAAACAGTCATATATCTTTCCATAAAACTCATAAATGAGTGTGTTTGGTCTCTTTGGAAAAATAAGAGAGAGAGATCTTTCCAATAATATATTTTGAGCATGGTTTTGGTCTGATGCCTAAAAGTGAAAAACACCTAAATTTTCTACCAATGCTTGAATTTTAACAGGATAAAATTCAGGCATCAGGCCTAGATAATCCGCACTCCAACTACCATATCTCTCTCCACAAAACTCTGAATCGAGTGTGGTTGGTCTCTTTGAAAAGTTGAGAAAGAAGTATTTCCAACAATACATTTTAAGCATGGTTTTATACTGATGCCTAAAAGTGAATTCAATGCTTGAATTTTTTTATGCCTAAATTTTAATTCATATTAAAATTCAGGCGTTTTTTATTCCAATAGCCTAAGTTTTGGTTTATTTAGACCCCCTCTAAGGCTTAAAAAATTCTAAATTTTTTCATGGAGGCAAAGGGCCTCCTAAGTGTGTTGTGTACAAACTTAGAGCAAAAATCGAACTTTAAAAATCACAAAAAATCCTACACTGTAGGTAGGTAAATAAGGAAGATAGAAAACTAATTTTTAGGGTAGATTTGGGGGGACTATTCTGAGACCCAAAGCTCCTCTAAAATTCACCAAATTTTTATCAGAGGTAGGCTACCTATCTAAGAGCCTACCATTAAAATTTGAGCCAATTTAGCTCTCTAGAAAAATTAGAAAAAAAATCAGAAATGAACTATGGTTAGAAATAAAGCCTAATAGAGACAGATTTTGTCTCTATTGTGTAACCCTCTTTAAGAGGTGATTAATGAAAGACATTAGAGCATCATAATAGGTAATTATTGCATAAACAAGGACTAGTTAACAGCCTAGGGGTTTGGGTTTAGGTGTACCTTAACCAAGGGTTGGGTTTAGGGTTTAGGCTTAAGCTTTTCCCTCATTTTCTTCCTCTTCTTTGTTTTTCTTCTAAAATTTTCCTCCAATTTTTTTTCTCTCTTTAATACAAAATTGGAGGTATTTATAGGTGTTTGGGGAGTGTTTGGATTGTTGAGATTAATTGTGTGTGGAACAAGTAAAGCCACCCAACCATTGGTTTGATGGAGAGCTAGGATTAGAGATGAGGGATAAGTGTTGATCCAACCCTTGGATGCAGGTGTGGGGATCAAGTAATGGATCTAGGGCTGGGATTGATTGGTTTTCTTCTTGTGAAATGGATCAGTGTGACATTAGATGAGCCAATGAGAGGTGGCCATGTGGCAGGGCTGATTAATGAAGCAATATTTTTTTAAAAGGATTTGAATTAATGATGTAGTAATTTTGGACTTGGATTAATGATACAATAAATATAGATTCTTGAAAAAAGGTCCACATCCATTTTTTATTTTTTTACTTTTGGTCCCTGTGAACACAATGGTCAACTAGATTTGCGATCTAACATCCGTAAACTTTTAAAAGTCCAATTTCTCGTGAATCTGGAAAAAGCTTCATTGAACTTTAAAAAGGGGAAAATAGTAAAATTCTCCATTGAAGTCTTCTTAGAATATATAAAAAATTAGAGGTACTATCATAAAAGGCAAGGCAATCAGATATGTATGCAGGGAGAAACATGAAAACTTTTTTTTTTTTTTAAATTAGACCTGCGCAAAACCTAGTTAGGTTTCTCCTGAGTTTGCTTTTTGATCTTTCGAGCTCTATTGGTTGCAAACAGATACTGGTTTTCAGGTTTTCCAGACATTTTGGTCGCACTGACATGGTCAGAATTAGGTTATGGAATGAGTTTGAATAGACCAATAATGCAATAAACCTGGGAAATGCTATATTTTGGCTATGATGAAGATTGTGAACAGGTGGGGTCCATTGTGAAAAATTGGTGGGCCACAAAGTATTGATGTCCTGAGAGTCTTGAAGTCATAGGAATTGATAGCCTGATTATTGGGTTCCCGGACAATCTCTAGTAGCTTTCTGAAGAAGGGTCACTTGACGGGATAGAGTAACAATAGCTCATTGAAGAATGGTGATATTGAGCTAGTATACATTTTCCATTGCTCTGGTTTGGGAAACAATCTTTTAAAGATAAGGAAAAAACTGAGAAAATGGATTTGACCTTACAAAATTTTGAGTTCGGGAGAGTTCTCGAGGGCTTTTTGAGAATTATTTTTGGAACTAGAGGTTCCCAAAAGTTGAGAAATTGGTTGTTGTTAGCTTTGAAGATCTGTTCTGTAATAAGTTCCTTTAAGGTGGTTGATATTGAGGTATGTAGGATCTGACATGACATGAATCAAGTGATGGGAGAAGCTTTGAAGGTTCTTTGAGGGTCCAAGGGTAAATTTTAAAGGTAAAAGGGTAAAATGGTAATTTTTTCACCTATGATACTTTGCTGAGGGAAGGCTTATGGAGGCTGAATAATTTTGAAGGAAATGTATTTGGTAGCCTTAAATGTGGACCCTCATAGTCCCATTGATGTTTTTTGGAGAATTAGGGTTTGTCCAAGAATAGTGTATTAAGCTGATATTTGTGGTGTACTACACATGATGTAGATTATGCTTTTTGTGACTAAAATATCTAGGAAAGACTTCACAAGGGATGCCTAACCTCCTAAATTTCAGGCTTGCTTTCCCTAAACTAGGGTTGCTTAAGGTCTTAATGCCTAAATACTACCTTGATGCTCTTTTATTCCATTAGATGATCCAAGTCAAAATTTAGGTGCTAACAGGTAGCTAAAGGGTGCAGAGAAAAGGACTTTGACTACTTTGAAACTTATGCTCCTGTAGCAAGAATATTTGCTATCAAGTTGTTGATAGCGATGGCTACAATAAAGAATCTGTTTATTCATCAAATGGATGTAAAGACTGCCTTCTTGAATGACCACTTAGAAAATTTACATGAAGCAACCATAAGGTTTTTTCATGCCAGGTCAAGAAATGAAAGTGTGTAAATTGATAAGATCCACGTAAGGATTGAAACAAGAACCTAAGCAGTGGTATGACAACTTCCAAGCTAATCTCCTTGGGAATAGATTTAAATCCAGTGATGGCGACATATGCATATATAACAAGACCATAGGAGGGTCAAGTGTGATTATCAGTCTATTTATTGCTAATATACTCATCTTTGGGACTAATATTGACTGTGTCAATGTCACTAAGAAGTTTTTGTTTTTAATGTTTAATATGAAAGACTTAGGGGTTGCCAAGGTAATTCTAGAAATCAATATTATCATAAATGACAACGGGATTGTTTTCACACAATTAAAGTACATTAAGAAAGTTCTCAAAAAATTCTACAACTATGAATGTACTCCAGAATCCATACATGGTAACACCAAGGTTATGTATCTCAGTACAAGTATTCATAGGTAATTGGCTCCTTGATGTACGCCATATACTACACTAGGCTGGAAATCGCCTTTGTTGTAGAAATGTTGAGTAAATACACAAGTGACCCAGATAGTCAACATTGGAATGCTCTATTTATGGTTTTGAGGTACTTGAAGAGTACGATGAACTATGGGATTCATTATAGAATGTATCCAACTATTGTTAAGGAAGACATCAATGCTACTTGGAATTCAGATTTAGATGACTCTAGATCTGTGATATCTTGGATTTACGCACTAACAGGAGATACAATCTCTTGAAAGTTAAAGCAACAAATGTGTTTAACTCATTTAACAATGGAGTTAGAGTTTGTTGTGCTCTCATCAACTGGAGAGGAAACAAAGTGGTTAAGGAATGTATTAGTAAACGTGCCAATACAATTATTGAAAGCATATAACCATAACTACAATGGAAAGTCCATGACTATATGGCTGAAGCATAATCATGTGAGGGATTTGATAACCAATGGCATCGTAGCTATACAGTATGTGAAGTCCAGTGAGAATCTGGCAGATCCTCTATCTAAAGGCCTTGAGAAGGAGTTAACCTCCAAAACGTCGAAAGGAATGGGATTGTCAAGCCTATAAGTTATAATGGTGGACACCCAACCTAGCTATTCAGATTTAATGGGAAACCAACCTAATTGTCTAAAGGTTTAATGGGAAAATAAACCATGTATTGCTAGAAAAGAACAAATTTTTCTTTAATGAAATAAGTTCGTTTCTATGAAAATCCTATAATTGGTTATCCTATAGATGAGTAGTGCTTAAACCTACAATTAGAACTATAGATGAGAGGATGAGAACTAGGTTCTCTTAATGAGTTTCAGCACTCTAGGTTGGGTTGAAATGACACTTGTGTTGAGTTGAAACATACTTTAGAAGAGTTGGAGCATACTCTAGTTGGGTTAAAACATACCCTGGTTGGGTTGAAACATATCCTAGTAGTGTTGAAACATACTCTAGATGGCTCTCGAAAGAGTTCCTTAAAACCTAAGTCATTAATTCCAAATAAGTAACTCACCTTTTTTAGTGTGGAAGCTGGTCTCTTCCTATGAGATTTATGCTGTCTCTAGAGCACTCAGTAAATCCGGGATAAAACATAAACTCTAAAATGCTAAACTTCACTTAATATAAACTTTCTTTAAAGGACTGTACATGTAACAAGTTGGGTTTGTCAAAAGAGATACTAGTTCTAGGGTACTCTACTAAATTCTCAAACAGACAGCAAACTATTACACATGTTGGTTCTAGGGTCATCCACCATGAACCAATGCACAAGGGACCTTTCTTATTACCAGATAAATACCTATTTTTCAAAAAATTTAAAAACAAGTGGGGGATTGTTAAAAACAAAGGTCATTAATGGCTCATTGTTTTTTATTTTCAAATTTTTCTTTCATATTTTACTCCCACATCGGTTGGGAACAAAAAAGATTTACACCATATAAGTAATTTTTTTCTCCCCTCTTGTGTATTTTGAGAGAACACTCTCTCACTTGGTTGGTATGGTATAACAAGGTGCATAGCACCTTACGCACACACACACTCACATGCACACGTGCATGGATGCAATCAAGGGCTTAGGCGCAAGGGGGCTTGAGTCGCATTAGGGGTTACAAGATCCTTTTGAACGGTCTAGATGTGACCTCGTGGTATCCAGGTTAGCCACTACTAAAGGGTCCATACTTTAATTGGTGTGTGACTGACTTTGGAGCTGCGATTGGACAAGGACCAGTGGTTCGCGACTAAACTTGAGTCAAGCTATGCCTACGTGTCACTTAGTCGGGCCGCGACTGAACTGAGTGGCAACTGCATGGCACATGACTGAGTCCAGTCATGCTGGTTAGCCATAGGCTGCGACTAAAGCTCATGGGCTGTGATTGAGGTCCAAGGTCCGCGATTGAAGTTGGCCCACAACTGAGCTCATTCGCAGCGGGTTGGGCTTAGTTGCGATTGGCCTAAAATATCTAAGATGGTGCATGCAATGCAAGTAAGCCCATGTCTCACTTGGGAAAAGGCCTAGTCGCCCATGTTTGTGCAGATTAATGTCCACCAAGAATTGGACACATATTGGGGATTGGTGAGATCGGATGGGAGCCCATCATCACTATAAAACATAAAGAATTGGGTGAACTCACTTGTGACTAAGGCTTTCAAATTAGCTAACAGAGAAGAGGCCGAGAATAGATAAGAAGAAGAAGAAGAAGAAGGCTGTGACTGAAGTCTTCCATCCCTCTCTTTTCTTTTCCTTTTGGGTGTATGTTGGACATGAATCCCATATTTTATGAGCCCTTGAACCTACAGCTCACTTGAGGAGTTTGCTTTGTTCTTGGGTTCAAGAACCACCTCAACCGAGTGTGTTCATATTGATGGTGTTGTCACGGTCTTCTTGACTCAGTTCTCACATATATTAATTAACATGATAAGGGGACATTTTGTTGAAATTTTCTAAAACTTTGGACATTTTTTTATGGACATTTTTTGAACACCCGACTCTATAAAGTGCAATAAGTTAACATGAGCGGTATCATATGCCTCTGCTGATCGAGTAGTGCAAGCCCTTTAAGAAACAATGAGTTGATTCAGTGCTTAATTGTATCCCGGAGGTAGCTTGGCACGCTTCCTTGCACAATCTTGTGGGAGACCTTGACTGTCTTCAAAAAATGCAAAAAAATGACACCTCTATATCTCTGGTCACTTGGATTTAATTTTATTAAATTAAAATTACTTGATTTTTATGATTGTGGAATTAACATATTAATTGGAATTATAGGATTCACATATCCAATAAGTTAAACAAATAGTATTTTAAGATGAGCGGTGTCAACATTGTATGTGCTCAATGTAATCATATATTAATATGCTTCAAATTTGGTGCCAAGGCTTTCTCCAACAAAATTGAGCTTACGTTGCTAGATATAAAATAGAACGTGGATTGGTTTATGAAGGCAATGTAGGAAGAATAACCACAAGCTTTTTAAACCACAGTTATGAAGATCAAACAAAATGCTATTTCACATTTCAGCAATGCAATAGGGGGTCATGCCCTCAAGGCCACTCGGTTTGCAAGCCAGTTCTAGGATTTTTCACAGTTGGCCCAGAAGTTAATCGTTTAGATCTATCTGTACATATCCCCATCGTAAACATTGGAATTGGTAAGGCACTATGAAGTTCCAGCGATACCTTCAAATTGTTATTAACATTCTATGATCTCAGTGGTGTTTAAGTCATAACTCTAACTTCTTCTTAGTCCCTAAAAAATTCAATCTGATCCGCTCTATAATTATATTCCATCAGATATATACATGTACAACAATTCGTTCATTTACTTACTTCTTTAAACATGTCACAATAGGCACTGACGTCCCTTTCAAATAATATACGTGTCACGTTGCATTTTAAGCTTGTTTCTTTTGTAATAATGACTTTAAAATATCTCTTTTTATTCTCTTCTCTCCGTTATCCCAAACACACACAAAACTTTCTCCCCTTCCTTCAAGAGTCAAGACTCTCCTGGGTCTTACACTCAGTCCCCTCAACAGCTTTCATTTAAATATCTTACGATTCATCTTTTACTATATAACAGGTGATTAGAGTGGAAATCCCTTGGTGTTGGCTTTGTCCTCATAGGTTTTTAACAAAGCGTGTTGAAGGTATGTTTGTTTCTTTTTTACGATCTTCTCTCTCTAATTCTCTCTCCTCCACAGCTTTAATTCGAATCTCTCCTGATCTATATTTTTCTATATAAACAGGTGGTTCAATTGGAAATCCCTTGGTGTTAGTTTTGTTCTCATGGATTGTTGATCTAAGCTCATCTCAAGGTAAGTTCAATTTTTTTTTTTTAATTGTTTTCTCTTTGTTTGCTTTTAATGGGTTTTTGACTCTTCAATAGGGATGTTTCAATTTTATTTTTTTTTTGGCTAAACATCTGATTCCTTTAGACTGTTATTTCAGATTTATTGCTCTATAAGCATGTATCACAATATCATTCGTTAGTGTTCAATTCAAATAAAACGAAGAGATGGGAGAATTTGCTCTATAAGGTTTGCCAAGACTCAATTCTAGGCTAAATTGACGGAGGAAATGCGACCGTCAATTGCAATTTCGAAGACCACCTGCAACTCTTTCCAGAAGAACTCAGGAATTTCTTATAAACCAAGTAAAAACAAAGCCCAATATTACAAGAGAATTTGTTCTTTATATTGCTTATAATTACAATGACATATATAAAAGTGTTTCACTTAATAGGATGCATAGTTTTTCATTCATATTTTTTCAATTCTATTTTTTGTTATATTTTTATTTACAATTAATATTTTTTAAGTGATGCCGATGCTTGCACGGGTTCACTGGCTACTTTATTAACTACTCCAAGAACAGTAACCTCTGCTGTGATGTTGCAAGTATCATTCACCAGATAACCATTCTTTGGTTCATTGAGATCAGCGAGTGGCATGAAATTCCACCAACCCCAACTCACATTTGAGGAACTGAAACAGCGAATAGAGGACCCTGCAGAGATTTATTATTATTATTATTAAACAAAGAAAGAGAAAACTAGGATTAAAACGATTGTTTCATACAGAAACTTGGATTTAAGTGGAATGCTCAGAGATTACAAGATTAAAAAAACAAGATGAGAGTGAGCTCTATGGAGATCTGAGATCATGAACCAAGTTCTTTCCATCCATAATCCTCGTTTTGTCACTTTATTCAATTTGCTAAATCACTACAGAAACAGAAAGGGAATTGCCAAGGAGAGCAGACTGCAACTCTGTAAGGGAAACATGGCGCATATGCTAGGCACATCATGCCCACTAACAACATGGGGGAGTCTTCATTGAATACCAGGATTGCCAATTGGACTGGGCTGAGCTCAGCCCAAAATATAAAAAAAATATAGTCAAGTTCAGCCCGAGTCAGAACTCAGCCCATGTTATTCAAGCCCAATCTTTGCGCATAATAACAATGGACTTCAACCTGAATTCAGGCTGCCCTCAATGTAGGATCCAATGGGAAGTTAACCATGTAAATGATAAATTATAAAATAAAATATATCATATACCTTTTTATTTTTATTTTTGACTTGATATATTATATAAATATATGTTATAGTTTGGGCCAGGCTACGACCTTTGGGCTGAGCTAAGGTGTGGCTAAATTCAGCCCGAACAATACTTTGGGCATAAAATATAATACTAAAGCCTAGCCCAAATTCACATTGGCCCAGCCCACCCAATTTAGGGCCAGGAAAATTGGGTTTTAGACCAGCCAAACCAAAGTTACAGCCTTACCAAACATTTGGCATGACTACTATCCCAAGATTTTCTGAAAAAAAAATGAAAATGAAAATGAAAACGCTAAAAATTTATAAAAATAGAAATAATAATAATTAGTCTCACCTTTACGTTCCATGTATTTTCCATTAAATTGGTCGTCCACACGTATACTGTATTCTACATAGACGTGCTGAGTAGGACAAAGGGTCGACGTATCAGCTAAAGTAAGAAACAAAGAAAGACTTTGTCCCTTCCATTCCTTGTGTCCTTTCGGATAAACCCTAATAG